>JAHHUM010002749.1:0-162482 GCA_036173005.1 Crenichthys baileyi | reverse complement strand
TGAAAAAAAATGGAAAAATTTTGAAAAATTGAAAAAAAAATTTGGGTATTATAAATGTGGAAGAGGAAAAAGAAAATTAAAACGGTAAAGAGTTGTGATTGATTGACAATTTGTATCAAATTCTTTAGCTAAAAACTGTGAGTGGACTGCAAAGAAAAAACAGTGGGCAGTGATTTTCCCCCCTTAAAATCTAACGGAATTTAAAAATAATGGAAAAAGGGATTATATAAAAGATGGAACTTTAAAAAGGCTGTTGGGGAAAAATTAAAATTTTTAACAAAAAAAATTGAAGAAATTGTTCGATTGTAAAATAGTTTAAATAAAAATATCTGTAAACAATTTTACAAGCTGCAAAAGAGTCTTTAAAAAGGGAAAAGCGAAGTAAAAAAATTTGGGGCCAGGGTGGACAAAAAATGTAGGGAAGTAAAAATAAGAAAAAAAGCTTTTTAAAATTTTAAAAAGTAACCCAATTTATCAAAATCAAATTTGGGTGAAAAAGAAACAAGCAAGGTAAAAAATTTTAAATCAAAAGAGAATTTTGGGGAAAAATTTTTGTAATACTGTAGGGAGGAAACAAAAATTTTCAAAATTTTAAAAAAATTTAAAAGAATAAAAGGTTTAAAAAAAATTGGTATCCTATATTAAAAATAAAACACAAATTAACGGAAAAAAAGAAAAGCTGAAATTTACTAAAAAATTTTTAAAATTCAAGTACAAGTAATATTGAAGAGGGAAAAAAAGTAGGGGGACAAGAGGGTGGTTCCAATACAGGGGGTCACACTCCTCAGCCTCCGGGGAAGGGCCCCCCAGGGTATTGGAGAGGGAAATCCGGCCGATAGCCGACCCCGGGGTTCAGAGGAGGTGTGGGTTTTTGCCCGGCCTGAACACTGGCCCCTCTCCCCTTACGGGTTCTCAGGGTTCTGGGAGTTTCCCCCCCGGGCCCCCCATGGGTTTTTTGGGCCCCAAAAAGCATTCGACTGTGTCCCTTTTTGTGCCCTGGGGGTGCTCCAGATATGGGAACGGGGGGGGCCCTTTTTTAGGGGCCACCGGTCTCTGTACAAGGGAGCAGGGGTTTTGGGTTTTTGCATTGCCCCCCTAATCGGACCCGTTCCCCCTGCATGTTTGGGGCCCGGCAGGGCTCCCTTTTCACCGGGCCTGTTCTAAAATTTTATACAGGATTTTGGCGCAGCCAAGGGCCGAAGGGGGGCGGTTTGGGGACCCCGGGGTTTCTCCTTACTTTTGCATATATGGTCCTGCTGGCCCCCCCTAGCCCAAAACCTACAGCCCCTCGTGGGGGGGGGTTTGCAGCCAAGTGTGAAGCGGCTGGGAAAAGGATCATCCTCCAAGTCCGAGGCCATGGTTCTTCACCGGAAAAGAGTGGCTTATCCCCTTCAGGTTGGAGGGGAGTTCCTGCCCAAGGGAGAGTTTAAATATCTCGGGGGCTTTTTTCACGAGTGGGGTAAAATGGACGGGAATGCGCGGACGGTGCAGTGCCCCAGTATGGGGGGCCCGTGCCGTTCGTGTGGTGAAGAGAGGGGGGGCCGAAAAGCGAAGTTTCGATTTCCCGGTTGGTCTACGTTCCTACCCCACCTAGGGCCGGGGGCTTTGGTTATGCCCGGGAAAAAACGAGTTGGTCAGGGGGTTGAAAATTTCCCCCCGCGGGTGGTGGGCACCCCCTTAGAGATAAGGTAGGAGTGGCCATCCGGGGAGGGGCTCGATGAGGCGCTCCTCCCATGAGGGGACCCCGTTAGGTGGCTGGGTTCTATAGGGATCCCCCCGGGACGTTTCCTCGGGAGGTGTTCCGGGCCCCCTTTCCCAACCGGGAGGGGCCAGGGGAGGGCCCCCAGGAACGCTAGGGACTATTCTCTCGGGTGCCTGGGAACCCCTTTTGGGCTCCCCCCGGAGGAGCTGGAGGGGTGTTGGGGAGAGGGACGTCTGGGTTTCTCTGCTGCTTCGCTGCCCTGAAACCCAGCCCCGGAAAAAAGGGGAAGACACGACAAACTAACCCCGACAAACAAAGAAAGGTGGGGAAAAATCAAAAAGATGAAAAATAAAGATTTAATGCGAAAAACGTTGATCAAATATTTAAAATAAATGAGCCATAAAAAAAAGGGAAGTTGAATTTTGTAACCAGGAAAAAAAAAAAATACTCATCTGGAAAAGATCTTTTTTACTATACAATGATAGAACATCTCAAGAAAAAAGCAAAAAAAAATTTTAAAAATTATACAAAAAAGTCGGGAAGGGAGGGGCCTACCAGGAAAAATTATTCCAAAGCAAACTAGGAAAAGAAAACAAAAAACCCAAAAAATTATAGCCCGATAGCATTACATAAAAATATATGTAAAAAAAGGGAAAAAATGTTAAAAATAGATTAACAATTATTTAAATTTTAATGGGTGTATATCTAGATATAAAAAAAGGGGTTTTTTAAAAAAGGGAGAACACAAATGACTCGGGCTTTATGTTTAAAATATGAAAAAAGGACAGCCAAATAAACAAAAAAAATGTAGTCCTGTATTTTTGCATAAAAAGCAATGACATGTGTGGGTTGAAGGATTTTTAATTTAAATTTAAGTAAAATGGGTTTAAGGGGAAAATGTTTAAATTGTTTAAAAAAAAATTTCAAAAGAACATACAAGTAAAAATTGGTCAAAAATTGTCAGGTAAATATATAGTAGAAAATGGTCCCCTAAAGAAGGGGTTGTCACTATTTGCAGAGTGGAGCTATAGGAAAAAGGGGGTCTAATATAAAACTTATTGAAAAGAAATACAGGAGAGTTTATTAGAATAAAAAAGGGGCATTCAATGGGGATTTAATTTCCAGGGGAAAACACAAAAGAAATAGTTTTTTACCAAAAAGGAAAAGAGTAAATATTAACTAAAAATTATACAATCAGTTTTTTAAACATGTAAAAAATATTAAATTTTTATGTAAGTTTTATGAAAAAATTTTAGGAAAGTACATATAGAAAAAATCATAGATAAATGCAAAAAAAAAACTAAGCATTATGAGATGTAGGGTGGGATTTATTGGGGGCAGATCGAACAGCATTAAAATCATTTTACGGGTTAAATTTTTGAAATATTGATTTGGATGTATAATTTATGGATCGCACAAACACACATTTAATAGAGCACTCAGGGTTTAGATGGGGGAGATGCCCTTAATCTACAAAGGGAAAAAGTTACAAAAATTTTCGGTAAAAAAAAAAAATTACAAGCAAAAAAACCGATCATCTACACGTGATATTTTAAAAACCCTGCTGGGAAAAAAAAAAAAAAAAACTTTGTTTGGATTATCAAAAACCCTAGCAGAAGTTTCAAAATATTCACAAATAAATAATTTCAATGTTCCCCTTTTCCAGGGAAACCCAGCATCAAAAAACCGATGAAAAAATAGGATTTAGCTTTTTATAAAATCCAAAAATTTAAAAGAAAAAAAAAAAAAAGGAATTAAAAATTTGATTATGTTAGATTTAAAAGCTGATAAATACAGACAAGTGTAAAATAAGACACAACTGAACCAAGTAAGTTTGACTTGCAAGGGGTGAGACAGTCCTCGCCTCAAAAGGGAGAAGTACTTGCACCAGCCTTTTTTTCCCAACCCCACATTTCCAATAAGCAAAACGTGGGAATTTGGGTTCAGCCAGTTTTCGACTTAGAAGAGTGGTCATTCCCATATATGGTAAAAGCATGTCATTCCCCGGGGTTTTGCCCACTCCAGACCACATTCCTTAACCTCCACAAACCCTTGTTCCACACTAAAAAAAATCACGGAATCATCTTTAAACTAGAGTAGAACCCTTTAAAACATAAACCTGGGTTTTAAACTAAACAATGATAATTTTTTAATACTTTTTTCCAACATTCCCTCCAGGTTTTTTATTGATTAGTTTAACACATCAATGTATACACTTCCAAAAAGTTTATGCATACACCTCATTAAAACATTAAACTATTGTTAAGTTCAGTTACTTCTCCTCCATAGTGTCATCATAGTTTTTTTCTGGTCCTCGTCCATAAATTTGGTAATCCGGGAAAAACGTATAAAACAATTTCTCCAACCATCCTTAATATCATTGCTCTGATACAGGGAAACAACACAGAGAAAAAAGGCCAAAAAAACAATTACACAGCAATAAAGCAGTTGCTCCCCAAACTTCCGAAGAAAACCCACGAAAAAAGTTTTCCCGGCCCGGGATGGACATCCTGCTGAAAACCCCTTTTAATTTTCATTTAATTGGCATATAGCATCGCTCACTCTGTGTCCCATCTTCGCCTTTGGTCTCATCAAGGATGTAGGTGCAGCAGGTCTCGTTCAGGAAAGGGGCAAACTTCCCCCAACTGAAGCCGTCAGCAGGTCCAACACCACCCCTGTTCTGCAACCCCACGGTTCGAAGAGCTGTGACTTCTGTGAAAGTCCTGTTAGAGGCTTTTGTGGTTGCATTAAACCAAAAAAAGGCCCCCCGTCGATTTAAATCTATAGTTTCTAATCTAAGCATGTTCTTTCCTACTCCCAAACCATGGGAAAAAACTTAGCAAAAATCTTATTTCCTGTTGATCTATGCTTGAAATTCCTCATGTGGTTTTCCAAAACGGATGAGTTCCCTCTTACCCCCTTTTTAGGGAAAGGTTTAAAAGGAAATGACATAAGTGTGATCAGTGACATAAACAGGTGCACAAACACCACTCCAACTTGGAGGCAACTGCAAATAAATGGCAGTTCCACACATCCCGTGAAATCCATCTATTGCATAAGTGCCCTTTAGATAATGGATTTTTCCCCCTGGTTCAGCTTGGTGGGAACGGTAATAGTAAGTCATGTTGCACATACGCATTGGAATTGTCTGCACTGGAATGGAACCGGTGCCCACGACACAATGAGAAAAATAGGAACCTGCAAGAAGCTCCACATAGTTGGACACAGTGGTCTTGACATTAAACTGTTTAAACACTGAAACATCACAGTTATAAAATGTTACATTACCCATTACCACGCAGAAACTGGTACTGACACCAGAAACACTGTTTCTGATAAAACACTCATCTCTTGGCACTGGTACTGGTCTAGCTGTCAACCTGGTCTGGCTGGAAGAGATAGGAAGTTCAGTACATACATAATAACCAGAAATGTTCCTGGACTTAGTTACAATTTTTTTTTCATATTGGTACCAGCTGTTAGTCTCACACAATTGATTTATATCTTATATAAACATTCCATGAAAATCTTTATTTATCCTCCTCTTTAATTTCTGGAGATTATGAGATTGTGGAAATTTCTAGCATATTATTAACACAATTAGGACACACATGATAAACAAAACTAAATGTTTCAACAACATGTTCCCTTTAGAATTTACCTGTCAGTCTCCTCTCCCCCCCTAAGGGCTAGGAAAAAATTGGTTTCTTCACTGACATTGAGACGAAGCCTCCACTAGATGGCGACAACCCCTTGGTAGTCAGACTTTCACTTCCTAGCCTGTGGGTGGAAAGACTGACAGGGTCACCTGTTTACAGTGTGCTTTTTATAAGTAGCCCCCCTTTTTGGATTTTTCACAGCCGGAAAAGTTGAAAATCCACTTGGGTGGACCCTCCCCACTTTTTGGATCAGAACCACGTTTTTTTCTTAATGGTCCTTAATCAGCAACCCAATCACCCTTTCTTTCACGTCACCAGGAAAACCTGTAGGGCTTCGGAAAACCATCATTTGGAAGATTATTAGCATTTTGTACGTCTCTAACCCGTAATTTTTTCCCATCGCGTAATCTGAAGGGTTCTTTCTTGTTGATCTTTTAAGTCTTTTTTTCTAGATCAGGGATATAAAAAGGTCTGCCATGTATTTTTTCAAAAGGGGTAATCCACCCTGAGCCGATGGGGTTTATCCTCATATTAAGTTTTACTACATTAAAACATTCAACCCAAATTTCTTTTTGTTTTTTTCCATTGTCTTTCAAAGCTTATTTTTAACTGTCCCTTTTGTTATCTCTACCAACCCTGGACTCTAGGGGTGGTAGCAAACAATGTATTTAAACGGGTCAATCTTAAAAACATTTACCATTTTCTTGCATGACTTTGTTAACAAAAATATTTTCCCATTATCACTATTAAATCCTTTTGGAATTCCCAAAATGTACATAGCCACTTTTGCCACTGTTATAGCATCTGGTCCTTTTGCAAGGAAAGATTTTCCTTGGGGGAAAATGTTTCAGACATATCAAACAAGATGTTTTTTAGTAAGTATTAAAATCCATATGTAGTGAATTTTTTTTCACTAGCCAATCACCCCCCGGGTTGAGAGCCCCATGGCTCTGCCCCCACATGCCTCACATCTGCATTCAGTGAAAATTTTCATTTAGGTAATAAGGCCCCTTCCTTTCAGGGCCTTAAGTAATCCCTTCACATTTACACTCAGCTAATTTAGCTGGTAACAGCACAGCATCTAATAATTTCAGTAATAACTCTGCATTTTTCCATTGTGCTACCAAATATACCTTTATTTTTAATTATTTCTTTCCATACATTATATGTGCTGTCCAGGATGTTAATAAAACCTGTCTGGTGTCATGATAGACAAGATTAAATAATATTTATTTGGCTCTTTCCTGCAAATGTTTCTCTTCGGCCATGATAACGTTGCTCTCTTTTAATCATCTGGTTCCATAACAATCTTTTTAGCTGCATCTATTCTAATCTATTTTTTTTTTAATGCAGTAAGTCCTCATTATATTTAAGAATAAGGTCACTATTTCTGTTAGTTGCTATTATTTTAATAATGCTTGGTTTAGTTTAGGTTTCATTAGTTCTGAAAAAACTCCTCCTCATCAGTTTAGAAGGCTCAATAAAATTGATGAAACAAAAAATAAAAAGGTATTTAAAATCTTATCTTTTTGTTTTCTTACCCGTTTTTATAACCACACCTGTACAGTTTTTAGTCAGCTATGAAACCCTTTCCCCTTTTTTAAATTACCCAAATTTTATTTATTTCAAGTAACTAAAGTTGATTTCAATTAACTCAGGTTTTCTCAAATTCAGTCCAGTCCAGTAATTATATTAAGGTACATTTCATCTTATGTTAAATTTTAAGTCTAATTTGATCATTCTGAACCTGACTGGAAAAAAGTCCAAACATCTGTTCAAATCCTTTTGTTTTACAATAAAGAACTGACCTAATATTATTATGGTACTATTGAGGATCAGACTTGCTCTTGTAGTCTTTAATTATTATCATGCACATATACCCAATTTTTACATAACATAAAACAAACATTTCACAAAAACAAACAGACAAAATGGACAGACATTGGCCACATAAAAATTTAATTACTCTGTTTGTAAAAGAATTTTGGAAAAAATTGAAGACAGGTCTATTAGCTTTCTAATGTTTATCAGTATTTCAATACAGGTAAACCTTTTTCTATCTTTTTTTTAAATTTTGGAAAAAATTCTGGAAAAATTTAGGTAAAAGTTTTGGCAATGATCATCAGAACATCAGACCTTTTTTTAGCGCTTTTATTGGTCCTTAAAGATGCATTAAATGAAATCAGTCATTTTCCCCTTTGAAAACATTCACACACTGACAACTTCCCCCAGACTGTCAGGACATCCACTTGATGTTTTTTTTGGAATTTTGTATTTTTATAATGTAAAGCACTTTGAATTGGCCCCCCCCTGAAAAGTGCTATACAAATAACCCTTTTACTTAGCTATTCTCTATCAGAGCAATTTCATTTACAAAAAATTCCAATATAACTTCCTTTTTATATTTTTTAAAATGCACATTGTTTTTTTCATTACCCCCTTTTTTTTCCACTAGGTCTGTTTTTAAATGCTTCCAAATTTTTTTTTCCCCCCCAAAGGGTCAATAAGGTGGTTTGTGGGTCCCCCCTTGAAGGTGTTGTCTGTTGGGTCCGTCCAGTCTGGAGAAGTGTCAGATTATCATTGTCATGTCAGCGAGGTTCATAAGTCAGTCAGAACCTTGGTCATTTGGTCTGTGCACATAATGTCTCATAGATCCAGCCTATGATTAGTCAACAAAACTTCCACACAGTGTGATGTTATTTCTCCAGCTTCCACCTATTGGAGAAAAATGTTATTATGTTAGTCAGTTGTTTCACATATTCAATCAGATCATTAAACACTGCAATAAGTGAAGTTATTAGTATCTCATGTAGACTGACATATACTGTTGCACTTGGAGAGAATCTCAGCTTATCCATGTATGCTGCTGCAATGCCTATCATCTCCTCTTCTCATCAACTTTCCCCTTTCCCCTTTTTAACAACAATTTTTTTTCCCCTTATCCAGTCATTGTTGACTGGGTTGTCCATTTGGGGCAGTTTTTAGGCCAATGACCATGTTGTCCCCCAAACCAAACATACTAATCTCTTCCCCTCATCTCCCCTCTTACTTGCCCCCATGCCCCTCCATTCCCCCTAAGGGCTCCCCCCTTCCTCTGAAAATTCCTCTCATTTTGCCCCTCCCCCTACTTACCCAAAAACACACCGTTTTTTTTTTTCGGCTTTTCCCCCCCCCTTTATTTTTTTCTTTTTTGTCCCCGCATAAAATACTTTTAATGAAGGGAAGGGGGTTGTTTTTTCATTCCACTGACCCCCCTTTAAAAACATGCATTGCCCAGTTCTTGGCCCAACTGCTCAACCGAGCCCCGGGGGGTAGATCAATATTATGCTTTTTGGGCCCAGTTACGAATCTCAGGTAAAAGCATTTCCTGGGGGCCATTTTTTTAACTGCTGTTGATAGGGACTGTCATCAGCATTATGATGTTGCAGTCCACTATTCCTTTTAAACACTTCTTCCATTCTCAGTCTATACTCAATGATTGGCTCCCCTATTTTCTGTTTAGTCTGGTTAATGATGGTATAATCTGCTCTCTGTGTAAACTCTCCTAACGGGGGCTGCCTCCGGACGCAGTTTCCCATTTTAAGAGTTTTTTTTTTTTTATCTATTAAAAAAATATTGTTAAGGAAAGAGTTTTTTCTAGTTTATATTTAATTTTTTATAAGTGCTATTTATTTTTTTTTCTCTGTGCTTTTATTAATTTTACTTTTACCCATTTTCCCCTAGTTTAATTTTTTATTATTCGACCCGGCTCCCCTTTTTTTCTTAATCTAACAGGGGTATAGTATTTCTATATATATTTTTTGTACCATCAAATCAAAACAGAATTCCTCAAACGGGCCCCCAACATCTCCCGGAAAACAGGCTTCTAGATCAAACACCTAGTTTTGATCCGGTTTTCCGCATTGAGTTCTACTCTCGGAGAGTGCAGGGGTTTTAGACTGAGATTTGATGGCACCTAATATCCAAATCAGAATTCCCCACGACACATCTCAGCTGTCAACAACTTTATGTTAACACCAGCAAGGTTTCGGGTTGTCTCACTGAGTGAATCATGTGATTCTGCATTCATACACACACACCCTGTTTATTATCAGGCCTCTTCAAAACACCGAGCATACCGGCTCGCATATTCATCTAGCGCTAACGCCAAGCTTACCGGCTTGCGTATTTCTTTTTACATACTTAGTTGGTCCTGTCTTACCTGTGCGTTCGTTCACACTGTCTGTCGGAACGCGTTGATCCACATCCTGGGTGCCCCTCAGTCGATTTGGCGGTTACCAACACAGAATTCAATGTGCGGGATTTTCGTTCTCCAGACGTTCTGGAGGCTGTGCAGACAGAAACCCAACACGCACTGCTGGGCCCCGGGCAGCAAATTTCTAGCGATCCAGCTCGAAGGACCAAGAAATGTTAGAGTTAGAAAGCTGATAAATCCAGATAAGTGTAAAATAAGACTCAACTGAACCAAGTAAGTTTGACTTGCAAGGGTGAGACAGTCGTCTGCCAGAACAGCGACTTCCTTCTCACAAAGGGAGAAGTCCTTGCACCAGCCTTTTATTTACAACTCACATTCCAACAAGCAAAACGTGGGAATTGGTTCAGCCAATTCTTACAGAGATTTCAACTTAGAAGAGTGGCCATTCCCATATATGGTATAAGCATGTCATGTCCAGTGATTGATCCACTCCAGACCACATTCCTTAACCTTCCACAAACCCTTGTTCCACACTAAAAACAATCACAGGAATCATCTTAACTAGAGTAGAACTTCAAACATAAACCTGGTTTAAACTAAACAATGATAATTTTTATACATTTTTCCAACATTTCCCTCCAGTTTATTATTGATTAGTTTAACACATCAATGTATACACTTCCAAAAAGCTTTATGCATACACCTCATTAAACATTAAACTATTGTTAAGTTCAGTTACTTATAAAACCATTAAAAACAATAATTTGTTCAGACTCAAGTTCAGCATCATTAATTTAAAAACATAATCAATCAGATGGTTGGCCAGACATTTTGTCTGAAATAAAACATACTTTATTCAGAATAAAAAGGATGGGATTAATATTAGTATTTTTATGGGTACCAGCACATGTAGGAGTTGGAGGGAATGAGATGGCAGACAGGATGGCAAAGAAGGTAACACAAAACCCCATTAGCTTTATAATTAATATTAGTAGGTCAGAGGCGAGAAATATCATTAAACAGAAAATCAAGAAATAGTGGCAAAAAAGGTGGGATGAAGAAAGGAAAAGAAGATGGTTTTAAAAGAGGAAAGGTTAATTACAAGATTAGGATTTGGACATACAGGACTTATTTCTACATTGTTTAAGATAAAGAAACATAATACAGGAAAATGCGATTATTGTGGAGAGGAGGAAACAATAGAACATGTAATATTGAAGTGTCAGAAAAATGAACAAGAAAGAACCATTTTGAGGAGAAAATTTGTAGGTATTAAAGAAAATTTTAATTTGATAGGTACATTGCAAAGAAGTTTAGGTAGTAGACATATTCAAATCATAGTTAGATTTTTCAAGAAAACGAAATTAATAAATAGAATTTGATTATTGTAATAGTAAATAAGTAAATTTAAAACCATAAAGAACCACACTCCATACCAGTCGGTGGCGGTAATGCACACCTCAAAGTTATTTGCCAACTGCCAAAAAGTAATACCAGAAGAAGAAGAAGAGAGCACGCTAGCCCAACAACTGTAGATCGACTTCTACGAAACACGATGTTTGAGCTTTCATGGTTACCATAGTTTCCCTGTGGCGCGAGCACGGCGTGGCGGTTCCGAGCCTGCAACAAGCATGCGCGCTTTTTGCCGCCTGGGTGGTAAGGAGATGTAGAGGGAACTGTATCTGATGGGGAAACGTGAACCGAAGTAACACCGCCATTGACGAAGACACTGTTTGCTACAATGACTGGGTTGTCTCGCCAGATGACTCAGTTTGCTACCGAGATCAACCAGCAGTTAGCGCTAATCCGCGACGATTTGGCGACTTGTAATGAGAGGCTGAGTCGCTTAGAGTCCCAGGCCTCGTGTTCTGAAGAGCTGCAGAGGAAAAGGCGCCAAAAGAACCCGAAAATTGCGGTAAGACTTGGCCATTTATAAACCGAAAACTTCCTTTTTTTTTTTTTTTTTTTTTTTTTTCACCTTTTCTCATAGGAAGCTGTCCACCGCCTGCACACTTCTAATTCGAATTTCAGCTGCTATGACCCACGACAAGTATAACAAACTGTGTGAAAGCCAGTGGCGGCGGAATAGGGGGGGGCAGGGGGCCATTGGCCCCCCACTTTATGGCCCTGGCCGGCCGTGATCTGGTCCCAACAAAAATTCACCTGGGCTTGATCCGATTGTGCTGAGAGGCTGTGACGGATCTCCCTCTCGCCCTCTCTGGTTCTCTCGCTGTCTAGAGACAGACAGAGTCACAAACAAAACGTTTGTGCCTCTTGCAACCTGACAGCATCTGCAAAAACACGCGCAGCGTGATATACTTACATGCGCAATGAAATCGGAAGCACAAAAAACACCCCTGTCCAGTTGCCTCAATGAATGTGTAATACTGGACGCTTCAGCGCAAAGTTGTCAAATTCTGGGAAGAGTTGATGCCAATATGTTTCTATAACACCTGTAGTGTTAGTATCTCACTAAAACTGCAAATAGCTACATTCATTATTAGTCTGTCATCCATGCGTGACCCAAAAGCAGCTGCCATTTGCAACAACATCACGCAGTGCGCACCGATGGCAGGTTGCTATGTGGAGATAAAAACAAAAGCAACAACCTTCTGTGTTCGTGTAAACATCTTTGAAATAATAGAATAAAAAAATAATCAGGACCTCTTGCAGCCTGTCAGGGTCATTGTTTCGTTTTCTGAGTGCAACGCCAGTCAGGAACGGTCGTCACATAATCTTTCTAGACACCAGGACGCAAGAAACCGTTTTTAATGAATGAAGAACTTCTATTTTACTTTTTCTTTTATTATTGTCAGCAGAAGTTCTGCAAAAACTGTTTAACAACATAATGACAAAACGGAAGATAATGTTTTATTTTATTTTTTAATTTTCTTTATTTTAATAAGAAAATATTACAACTGACAAATCAGATTTACAATGAAAACACCCCTGTTTATCATTATTCTACCGTTTCGTTAAATATTTAATATAATCAAATTTGATTAGCTAAAATTATTTTTTATTTTCCGCTGATCCTGCGGCTCCTCCATGGGTTGCAGGAGGAACTGTGACCCGATCCAGAGGCTGCGGGTTCAGCCGAACTGGAGTAAAACCACAAAGTCATCCACTCCTGACGGCGGATCCTCCTGTGGACTCAGTGAGAACCACAGCTGGCCTGTTACTGCGCGTTTTCCCATGTAGCAAACAGATGCCCTCTGCTCTGGCCACTTAAGGCACGCAGGAGGTTGTTGTGCTGCCTCATTATGATCCAGCTGCTGATGTTTTTCCTTCTGTTATGTTTTGCTCCAGCTTTTCTGGACTGTTACAGTTTGTTAAGCTGTGTCATCACTGTCCACAGCAGCAGGTTCATGTCAGCCTCCGCCCTGGTTTATCCTCCCTGTTCATTTGCGCAGGGTGCCTCTGACTGCGTATTTACTCACTCGAAGCCTTTACGCTTCTCTTTACGCTTCTCTCTTACGAATCTGGGGTTACATAACCCCCGATTCTATGAGAATAGGTACAGCCCTTTAAGGTCTGGGGTTTACTTGTTCCTAAAGGCTGAAGAAAAAAGTCTTCATTTATACTGAGACCGGGGTGTGCCCCACTTAGCAGGTAACTGCGGTCAAGTGAGCCGACAGTCAGAAATACGTGGTCACACCCGCCGACGCTAGCTCTCTCTAATGATGCGTTCACACCGAACGCTGATTCTGCGAATTTTTCGCGTCATTTGTGTACTTTCGCTCGCTTGACCTTCCGCGTGAACAAATGTCAAATGTCAACGAGCGGCAACGCTTCGCGACGTCATCAAATAGCAAGAGCTTCCATCTGCTGCTTGCTGGTTTCAACTGAACATGGCGGACATGAATTTCACGGACCTAATTACGGTGTTTTACCTGTGGAGAGCTGAAAAACGCCGCCGAAGTCAACGTCCCTGGGTTCACGAGATTCTTCAGGGACAGACAGTTCGGAGAGTACGACCACTTATTCCAGGAGCTGCGTCCGGATGATGGTCGATTTCAGCGGTACTTCCGTCTATCCAGGACCCAGTTCGAAGATCTGCTGTCCCGCGTTGGGAGACGAATCAGCCTCCAGGACACCAACTACCTGTCAGGTTCTGTACTTTGTGTTGTTGTGTTTTTACTGTGCTCAGCCCCTAGATGCCATGGATCCCGGAGAAGTGGTGGGCAGGTGTTTGCTATTTCCCTGATGATCTGCAGTGGACTATTTAAGGAGGAGGCTGTCAGCTACTCAGTGCCAGAGTGTTACCTTCAGTGGTACTACCTAGCCACTTTACCTTTGTCCTGATCTTGCCTTGAAAAGACTTTTGATTTTGCATTTTTATTGTCTGCAGGTTTTCCTGAACCTAACCTTGCCAAGTAAAGAACCCTGTCTGGATGATCGATTACTGGAAGAAACTATCGGTTTCCATGAGCAGAGACTTCAAGCTCTCATTACTTCATTGGATCACGTTAGTTGGCCGCCTCCAGATTCCCTCGTTCATCGGATCTACATCTGCGAACTCTGTCCATCCTCCTCCACCTACCCAGCCATCTGCAACACCACTTGGACTACAAACCCTCCTGGCACACCAAGCTTGTCACTAACCCATTCTCACAGGTTACATCCACTTGGTCTCTCCACTCTCCTCTGGCGGATTTTCTCCACCCTCTTCAGTAAGGCAGAATTACTATTTTTCATGTTTCCAGTATCCAAGTTGTTTCAAGCTTACCGTTTAATTTATTTTACAGTTGGTCTCCCGGTTCCAGCTTCCTGCACCTTTCACTTCCTTGTAAATAAACATTTCACTAAACTAACTGTTCTCCTGGATTGCTTTCTGCATGTGGGTCAAATTCGTTAAAAACAATATGACACTACCAGCGGTGTATCCCCGCTGCTGAACGCCTGTCCATCTTTCTTCGGTGAGTAAGTAAATCTCAGCTCAATAAAAAACAGCCGATTTTTAATGTCCACATCTCCTAAATATAAGAAGACAACAGTGCAATGGCGCTATTTTAAAGTTTTACCTGCTACTCCAGTCTCCTCACCGACTCTTCTCCAGGCCAGGTCCTTCCTGTACCTGTCTCGGTAAAAATAATTAGTTGAGTCATACAACTCTGGCTTGCCGCACACCGCCACTATGATCTTGTCCTCCATGTTCACTGACAACCGCTTCTTCTCCGCTGCGGTCTTTCACTCTATGTCACAGCCACATCCAGTCCTTGATTGGTTGTAACGACGCAAATTTTGAAAAAAGTTCAGATTTTTCAACTCATCCACCGCTCTCGCGTCGCTCGGCGCGCCTTTCACACCCCGTCCTTCGTCTCCTGCGCACCGCCCCGCGCCGCTCCACTCCTGAACGCGCCTTCTACATAGGGATAACATGTAAATGGGCCGCTCCCATCGCAGAATCCGCGTTCAGTGTGAACGCACCATTAAAGATTAGCTTCGCGTATACAAAGAGCATTACGCTAATGGAGCAGAAAGGATGCCGATCCTGGCAACGGTTGAGAAAATAAGAGGAAAATAGAACACTAACCTTCAGAACATTTATATTAATGACATTTTTACAACAGTCACATACATGTTTTATGTAAAAAAAAAAATACAATTAATAATTTTACTGTAGAGTTTTGGAGAAATAACGAGTCAAAGTACCTACTAATGCTCATCCAGTATATGCTTTTCTCCCACTTTCAGCAATTTATTTCTCCAAAACCATGGGAGTTGACAACACACTCTCTTCAGAATATATTAAAGGGTCATCTATTCTATAACCAGAATAAATATTTAACTGTAGAGTTGAAATTCAATTCAATTCAATTCGTAATGCACCTTGTATGCGCGAAGCAAATCTTTAAGAGAGAGCTAGTGTCGGTTGGCGTGACCGCGTATTACTGACTGTCGGCTCACTTGACCGCGGTAGCAGGTAGCAGGTAGCAGGGGGAATAAACATAGTGGTCAAAATACATAAACAGAGACTGTAAAGGGCAACTTTAAAAGAGAGAACAGGAGGAAGGAGGGTTCTGGGCTAAAGCCCCCAATATATCAAGACTCTAAAATGCCCCTTAAGTACGCACCAACATTATAGTGTGACAATGTTGAGTATGTCCAACGCAACACCCCCACGGCCCCCCACTTGTAAAATGAATCCGGCGCCGCTGCTGAAAGCTAATAATTTTAAGTATGTGTTTGCAGGGGCTCTCTTTTATTTTCACTCTTACTTAATTGCGGCGTTTGTTTTCACAGACTTTGTTCGCCATATAACGCGGGGGTCACGTCTGCATTGGCCGAGGCTCTGAAGTCAAGCCTAGAGTAACATGGTGTGGATTATGCTTCCATTGTGTGTTAGTATCACTATCATTGTGATGTGTTTGGTTCTGTTTATTTTATTTTATTTTATTTATTTTTTTTTGCTTGGTTATAGTTATTGGTCATGCTATGTATTTACCGCGTAAAATGTTTTCCAGCTGGATGCAAGACACACTATGAAACGGTGCGCCGGAACTTCCGGTACAGCCAGCCAGATCACGTAGAGAAAGCTCAGCCATTAAAAAGTCTGCTCGGTGCCGGTCAAGAAGGAAGCGGGTAAGATTACTTCTAAATAAGTAGAAGAGGAAATTATACATGATTTGAAAAAAAATTTATATAAACATGTGCTGCTACTTTTTACTACACACTGGTCTTTTTATTTTTATTTTCTCTCTGCATGTCATGTGCATTCTAAACAAAGTGTCTCCCAAAAAAGTTAATTATGGCTTAGAATGACAAAGACTCGTTATTCTTTGATGCATGGATAATGACTATCTGTTCTGTGTTTTCCGCTGCTGGAGGCGAGGCAGAGAGTGCTAGTAGCAGAGGAGCTTTCATTTTGGAAAGGGGTCACCATTGATCTCATGTCAGATGAGGAAGATGGCAGCTTCGAGGGGGTTTCTGGTTGGATTGTGTGGCCTCCACGTTTCCGCAGCCAGGAGCTCAGTAACCTCTGTGTGAAATTACAGAAGAGACTGGAGGCAGATCCTAAGTACAGTTTGACCCACCACAGGCGTCTGCACATTGGGGAATTTTCATCAAGAACACCACCTTTACATGGCCCAGAACTGGACAAGTTTTTTTTCCTCTACTGTTTAATTTCATGTTTTATTTTTTATTTTTTTTTAAATAGATAAGTGAGTGAATCATGTGTCTCATGTCCTTTATTCAGGTATAGATCAGTGGATCTATATTCGGGCCTTCAAGTGCATGAGCAGGATTGAGAACCATTTTGGTTGATCATTAGCCCACCATGAATGAAACAACATATGAAAATAGTTTGAATAAGGGCTACATTTTTGATACAGGATTATTATAATTCATAAGGGAGGAGTTAACCGAGTCCTGTAAAAAGGCTCAGGTTGTCCAATGGGGATAGAGCTACCTATGGTATGACAGCCAATCACATGTGCGAGCTTCGCCTGCCGAAGACGGCTGTAAAAAGCCACGAAGTAGCGGGATTCATGGCAGTTTAAGGGGCCGAAAATCCCGCTGCGGTGTCTGATTTGGAGCCAATCACAAACAAAAGCCATTACATCTCTCCTATTAGAAAACTCCTTACAACACTTTTTCTTCCGTCCGGATCATTCCAGTGCACCATTCCTGTCAGTGAGATCATCTGCTGCTGAAGCACAAACCTGATCATGGTGAAGTGCACACATAACTGATCAATCGAGAAGCTTGCACAGCCTGTGTAACTGTAATTGCACATCATGTAAAGGACCTACTGTGCTTTCATGTTGATAATATAATTAGTAGGAGTAAATAAAGTCATTATAACGCAGAATCAATCCTTCATTTGCAAACTGGATGCTAAAATCACTTCTTAGAAGGTGAAATATCACTTTTTAAGGTGCCCTATTCCATGTGGTGAGTGTATGCTTTAACCTTGTCACTAAACAAAGACATTGCATTGCTAACAGTAACATTGTGTCATTGCAGAGCAATTGGAGGTTGATCAGGTTGATTATGTTTTTTGAATGTGGACATCTGCCAGGGGAGGGTTTATACAGTAAAAAAAATATTTTTTGTCATCAAATATTGGCAAAACAAACAAAAGGTATTCAGTAAAATCATTGGAAAAAAAAAGATTTTTGGTATATATAAATGTTACATTTAAATTCTTTGCAGGGAAGTTATGTGATGTTATGTTTTTAAATTAGCAAAGCTATAACATACAGATTGCCAACTCCTACAACAAATTATATTTGTGTTGTTAATATTGCATTCAGGCTTGAATATTGTGGCAGTTTATGATAAACCCTGAACTCTTCAAACATACTCTAAACACAAAAACTAACATGGTGAGTTTTCGAAAAGAATTAAAAGATTTAAGGGAGGCAAACCTCTAATAAATTCCTTGACATGTTTGTCTTTTTTATTTTTAATATTGATTGGACAATTTGTTAGATGCAACCATTCAAACCACAAACATAAAGCATCTGCTCGCAGAACACCTTCAAACTTAGCTTTATGCATGCACAAATGCTCATTCAGAGGCGCCAAGCGCAAATGAATAGGAAGGAGGAATAATCTCGTTAGGGCAGAGGCTGCGATGACAAACCTGCTGCTGTGAATAGCAATGACAAAACTTAACAAATTGTAACAGTCCAGAAAAGCAGGAGCAGATTGGACCCGAAGGAAAAAAATCAACAACTGGATCATTCATAATGATACAGTGCAGAAACTCCTGCATGTTTCAAGCGCCACAGTTTTTGTTTGCTTTTTCTCTTATTCCGCTGGGGGCAGTAACATCCAGCCAGTAGCACACACAATTTCCTCATTTAAATAGGGCGGTCTGCCCCTCTTTTGCCCCTGTTATCCATTCTATGCATAATCTTTGAAGAATGAGCACAACACACCCACTTATTGCAGGTGCAATTTTTTTTGCACAAGCAATTTAGCACCCCTTTTTGGGATCTTTGAAGATCAGACCCAATGTCTGTTGTTCTTTTTATGCACAAATAAAAATGCACACTTTGTAATTTTTTTTAAAACTACTGAGATGAGCATGCTATTATCATTAACTATACATTATTTTTCACCTAAAATTTCCATCATCTTATATTGTAAATTTGCCCTTACTGCACAGTCTGTTATTCTACTTTTTTTGTTTTTATATTGTTACCTTTGTGTGAACCTGCATGCTTCCATTGCCAGTCACTTGGCTGAGGTACACCTGAATTTACCCGCTGAGGGACAATAAAGGATATTTCTATTTAATTTATAAGCAAGGTTTAAAAAATTATATAGGTCATGAGGTTCTTTACAAATTAGCATAGCATCCCATTGCCTAGCATCTGTTGCATTCTCTCCTGTTGTCTTTGCTCACATAATCTGTATTTTATAGTGTTTTTTTAGCTGAATTCCCAAAGCAGTTGCTCTCATACACATATTTTAGTGTTTTAATCAACAACAAAAAATTTTTTTCAATTTTGACCAAAACGGACATGCTTTAGACTAAGTTTGTTGCTATGGTGATGTGATTAATAAGAGGGTTACAAGCCACTCTTACTACCATCAAGTCAGCGGAGACAGGATGTGCCCGGAGTTTTGTTCTTTTTTTGCTCTTTAAACTGTTATAGCACAGTAGAAAATCCAGAGTAATATTGAAAACGTGAAAAACGTAAAGGTTGAAGTTGTCTTGGTCAAAAGTAGTCATTCATTAAATATTATCTGAAAATACTACAGCTATAAAGTAAAAATAAATTAAAGTTCTTTATGTATAATTTTGGTAACCCACTACAATGTTCCGCTTCAATAAAATCTTGACTCTGTTTAAGCACATTAGCTGACAACATTTTCAATCATGTAAATCAAGGCCATCTCTGTTCTTTCAGTTACTTATCTGCAGGGTAGTCAGGACAAAGAGTTCAGAGCTGCAGCTTCTCTGCACATGGTCCACCTCCCATCTATAAACGTCTATGAAAAATTAGGCAGCAAAAAAAAACCTCAGTGTAGCCTGATTTTAAAGTTGGAGTTTGAGCCATGAGTGTTCTTTACGTATAAAGCAAAGCCAAAGGCAACCTAGTCAAGTTTTTTAGGGCAAGAGGGAGATGCATAGCCCTAATTTTCAGAAATAGGTCCTCACAAAGCTTAACTGAGTCTCTGCTGCCCTCGCGCACACAGACACCGAGTAGACCCTGAGCATGCGCCTTTAGGGGAAAAGCTGCAGCTTTTTCTCCGTAAAATATCAAAAGTTTTGCCGTAAAAACACTAAAATCGTTTGTTCACTCTCATAATGAGAGCCGTTAAATAATGTTTAGATTTTCTAAGTTCACTTTACACTCCTAACTTAAAGAAGAGCATAGTTTGGTTCAAAGTTCTAAAAATGTGAACTTTACACATGAACTCATTTGTACACAACTCTGATTATATGCAAGTAAATACACCATGGGTATGTCCAACCCTCAATATGTATAGGAAGGAGACAGGCTCTGTATCCCAGAGGTTAATGTATTTTGGTGTAAAACGGCCGTTTAGAACCCACAACATGAAGAAAAGACCATGTAAGGGTGCTGGCTGAAGCTGGTAAGATACTCATTATGCACATTGAAACTGTGCTGGCATTAGCTGAAATGGAAATTAGAGTGGACGAAGCCATTATTTCAAAAGAAACATAAAAAAGACAGATAACAATTTGCAAATGCACTCAGGACAAAGACCTTAACATTTTGAAGATTTGTCCTGTGATCTGTGAAACCGAAATTAAAGTATTTGACCATAATGGCCAACGTTATATTTGGAGGAAAAAGGTGAAAGCTTACAAGCCTGAGAACACCATCCAAACTGTGTGGGTGTGTATTGCTGCAGGAGGGACTGGTGCACTTCACAAAATAGATGGGACTATGAGAATATAACTTTATGTCAAAATATTAAAGCAGCATCTCAAGACATCAGCCAGGAAGTTAAAGGTCGTGCACAGATGAGTTGAAATTAGTTTCAAAGTAGCTTAAAGACAACAAAGTCAATATTTTGGAGTGGTCATCATTATTTGATCTCATCTCCATAGAAAGTTTTGTGGGCAGCTAAAATTTCTCATTTTTCGTCATTTAGCAAACAGAAATAATTTAAATAATGCTAAAAAGCAGATTTACTAAAAGGTATGATTTACTTTCAGACTGAAAATAGCCAGTAGGTCTTTTTTATACAGTGTAGGTGAACATCTGGTTTTACCTCTATAGAAGCATGTGCTCTTATTTGTATTTCCATCTGTTTGACCTTTCCCTTTAAACCTTTTCAGATAAATGTTATCCACAAGCCTAACCCATCGTAATAGAACAGCCAACTGCAATGGCTGCAAAAAGACCCATAATCCCTACTTGAGTGTCAGCTGGAGGTCATGTAAGTGGTGGCGGGCTGATCAGAGTGGTGTCAGGAGCTTGTAGACTTTTTCTTAGTAGAGAGTTGTAATTGCCTAAACTCTGCCTGCAGCTCTCCTTTTAATCTAGAGTAAAATACATCTGCTGTTCTACAACTACTGGACACAGTGAACAACTTGTATATCCTTTAAAAGATTATAAGGGTACACTGAGTGGCTCCACCTCAATTTACCCCTGCGGTAGAACCAGGTAAAAGCATTAATTGATTATCCTCAGTGGAAAGTTTTTCCTTTGAAGCAGCAGCAAGAAATATTGAGCATTTATTAATGTATTAACACGGTGTAATGCCATAACTCTAAAAAAATGCAGAAGATACCTCACCAAAAGTGAAAAAGTATTTCCTGCAAATTCCAGGAGAACATAAGTTGTTACAGATAGAATCATGCATTTAGAAGAATATAGTCTTTCTAATATTTATGACTTTCATGGTGAAGCACAAAACAACCCTGAAAGTAACAGATGTGGAGAGTCAAACCCAATTTGGGCCAGCACTGTTAGAGACCTTGGGGCCAAAAGGTATCTGGAGTTCCTTAGAAGTTTTCAGTCTATGTACATTTTAGACTGATTGTTATGCTGCTACAGCTTTATAGTGTCCTGATGTGACTGATTAAATGAGACTTGACTCCATCCAACAAGGGCAGGAGGAATGAAACAAACAAGTCTGCATCTTTTTATAGCTGTGTTCTATCGCCCCCTACTGTGATTTTTGGCAATTAATCAGTAGTTCTGAGAAATGTATTGCATCAGGATGTAGTGAAATAAAAGTGCAATTTAAAAGTCAACAAAGGGGACAAAATTTGTATCCTTTGAAGATGGCGGGAGGGGTTAAGAAGGGTTTTTCCCTTTTCCCATGAAAAATAGGGTTAAAAAAACTGGCTAGGACTTTTAAAAAAAAGGGGGGTTTTCTAACGGGCATGTGGGAAAATAGTGCTATGGATCAGATGAAACTAAAGTTGTACTTTTTGGCATTTCATCTAAAAGGTGTCTAAAATGTTTGGTTTAAAAAGGAGACTTTACATCACCAGATGAACACCACAGCCACATTAAAGCATTGTTGAAAAATCATCATGTTTTGGGTTTGTTTTTATTCACTTGGAACTGGCAAAGGGAACACCAATATTTAGCATGATAATGACCCGAAGTATACTTCCACATCAATAAAAGAATATGTCTGAAGGTCTGTAGGATTATGTGAACAGGGCTGTGCACAAGAGATACCAAAGCAATCTCACAGATTTAGATGTGGGATGAGAATAGACTTAAACCCAAAAAGACTGTGCTGTAATACAATTAAATCTAAAGGTGTTTCAACCATGTATTAGTTTAAAGGTGAGCAGCTACATTTTTTTAGTTGTTCTTCTTTGTTTTTTGCCTTAAAAGATTTCAGTTTGTTTTCAGTTGTGTTCTAAAACTGAAAACTTATCTATGTTCTAAGTGGGCAAATTTTTAAAATAGAAAAAAAAATCGTTAAAAAATATTTTTCTTGGGGCTTTAATTTTTTAAAACCCAACCCAAAAACTTTTGGCATTTTTAGCAGGAGTTTGGAGACCTTTTATAGCCAGTCTATAACGCTTGCAGAAATACGCTGTGATCAGTAGATGGCAGCACCTTTCCTATTAAATATTCTCAGCTTCCACCTCAATCAGCAGCACAGTAAAGTTGTAGCCATGATTTATTGTAGGAAAGGGGCAGTGCAGCGTTAGACAAATAAAAATGACCTCTGATTGGATGAAAGTTTTAGGGATCTTTTTTTCTCTCACTGAGGCAGTCCTTAAAAATCTTCTGATAGTAGTAAAGTTTCATTCTTTTGAAGTTTGCAGCAGGTCTCATTTGGTGGATTGCCCGAGGAAAAGCTTACATGTTTTACTGGATTTAACCTAATAACCTAATATTGGAATATCAGTTCTAGATTAGATTTCGTTTTCCACATTTTGACAGATTTATTAACCCGACTCAAACACTTGTGACCCTGGGATAAGTGCTCTTGTCGCAAGCTTTGTGCCATGGCAAACTCTTGTCTCCAACTGTGCGGCTTTCTCCTCAGCAGCCTCGGCTGGCTCGGGATTGTGATTGCCACATCCACGAACGACTGGGTGACAATGTGTAAATACGGTGTGAACACCTGCAAGAAGATGGATGAGCTGCTATCCAAGGGGCCATGGGAGGAGTGTGTCATCTCCACAGCACTTTACCACTGTGTCTCCTTTACACAGATCCTGGAGCTGCCAGGTAGACATTGTTCTCTTACTGTACCTCATACCTCTATTTTCTTGTTGATTCATTCTCTCACTTGAAGTAATGCAGATCAAGCTATGTTTGCTCATGATTAGCCCACTAACTTAGTATAAATAGGAAAGAATTGCAGTTAAAAAAGGAATTTCGTTCCACAGCCTACATCCAGACTACTCGAGCCCTTATGATCATAGGGTCTATCCTGGGTCTCCCTGCGGTGGGACTCCTCCTCATGTCTATGCCTTGTATCAGCCTTGGAAATGAAGCCCAGAGCTCAAAGAACAAACGTGCCATCCTGGGAGGAGTGCTGATGCTTATTGTTGGTGAGAAACCTAATTATTTTATTTACATATGCTACTTTGGATACAATAGTTATTATCAAAATGCCACAATTAATAATAATAATACACATATTGACATTAACTTCTCTTAACCTCCCCATTATGACCTAATATGACCTGGGCTCAAATGTGTTTTGAGGGTAGAGAGTGTTAAATAAAACATCACTTCTCCTCCGAAGGGTCCACACAGATGCATGTGTTTCTGTTCTATTGAACCCTTCCCCCCCAAAAAGACCCCATCACATTCCTCATATCCCCCTACTCTCATCCACGCCCTGCTTTTGTCCTGAGCCACATGGAAATTCCCTTAGCGGCCAACTTTACTGAGATTACATGTACACAGCTGTTGCTACAGCGTTTTTCCACCGCCCGCTTCCCTGGAAAGCAACTTTAACACCTTTTTTCGAATCATTTTAGCTTTCCAAAACACACTCAAAAAAAAAAACCCTTGCCAACCCCAACATATATCTCCAGATTTCCTTCATAAAAAGATAATCTAAACATGTTTTTTCACATAACGTACTTCAGGGAGGATTGTTTTTCTGTTTATGTTTGTGTTCTTTTATTTGTCAGATCCTTGATCCTTCAAGTAGCATGCTAGGAATGTGGTAAACAACTACTAGCTCTTCTACCTCTTAATATCAGCTGGGTCAGTCTTTGTGAAGGAGGACTTCATATTTTATAAAGCAGCGGTATTTTCTGACTGATTTGTCCTTTGAATAAAGCCTGTTTGTGCTGATTGCACTCTAAAAGCTAGTGGGTTAAGGATAGACGTGCTGATTAAGCTTTCACACCTCTTTCACAACTCTGAGACATAGATGAGAAAAAAATGCCTTAGATACAGGTTATAATTTTAAAACCAACTGAAAATGAAGACGTTATAAGATAAACCCCCAGTATTTCACCAAAAGTTTTTGTTCCCAATTTTTACCCGGTTTTTTGAAAAACCCCCAAAAAGAACAATGTAATGCGTTAGTTTTGATGGAATACTATATCTAGAAAGACAAATAATTACAGTATTTAACCAAACAATCACAGATAAGGTCTGATCGGAAGAACATTTTCCATTTCCAACTGATTGGTCCATCTCTAGTTAAAAACAACCATGTTTGGGTTATTTTGCCAAACCAGTCCTGGGTCAAATATGCAATTCAGGGTTCATGTATCACAACAGGGTTGTGTTATGAGTAGCCAGCAACCTGGAGTAGGTTTTCAACCCCCCAAAATTGCTTAAACTGACCAACATGTAACGTTTAGGGTAGCAAAGTGTGTTGAAGTCAATAATTTATAACCTGGATTACCAAGTAAGTAATATTTGATTTTATATTATTGGTGTCTATTTTTAGTTTCATTCTGTAAAATGATCAGATAAAATACATAACAACATTATCATGTCGTGTCCTTGTTATTAACAATCAATTTACTTTGCATTTTAAAATTTAAACTCAATATGTAACGATGTATTTAATATTCGCTAAACAACTGTCGACAGAATACTCTATATAAGTAGGTTGTGCAGTGGTTGCATAAAGCATAGTGGCAGGGAATAGAACCAGCTGAAAGTCTCACTTTTCTACACATAAATGGTTTGTGTGTGACTTGTGAAAGTTGAGCAGCATTTCAGTATTGTAGCTGTCAAAACATTACTTCAAGAACGCCATCTGTCACCCCACTTGGTCTCTGTAAGTTCAGCTAGTTTTCCCACAACAGCATATTATTTGGCACTAAAAAGTAACTTCAAGCAAATGCTACATTTGTGTTGGTTGGAAAGGAGTCATCGCAGTCTCTGATATATTTGGCTCAGACACAGAAAGAAACTGTCATTGCTGTAGCTAATTATTGTAGGTAAACATGTAGGATGAATACTTAGAGAACACCTTCTACAGAATAGAATAGACATTTTTACTGACAAAAACCGCAGGACAGCAATGTATTCTACATTAAAAATGATCAGATAAAAAAAAGTAAAACCAACATCCTTGTAATGTTTTAAAAAGACTTATTGGTAAAACTACAGAATTTTGATAACAATATTCCTCCTCAGTATTTAGACTATAAATCTTTACTTTACTTTATTTTAGGTAAAATTCTTTGGTCAAAGTGTGATTCTTTAACAAAGTTTGAAGCTCAGCTAAGTTAAGTACTCAGCATGTATGAGGCTAATGTTATCTTCAGTGACTAAACTGCTCCCTGGAGTTGACTAAAGTCATTAACACATTATTTTCTATACATTTATTATTTTATATTGTAGGAGGTTCAGTGAAGTTTTAGCAGTTTGTTGTATAATTCATTTTGACCATCTGTAAAAGACAATCAGGCTCCTTCTAGTCTCTTTTCTAACTCAACTGACTGTGTCACAGTTTTTGAACCAATTTTTATCTAAAGCTACGCAAATTCTGTCCCAACACATTAAACCCTACATTTGTGTTATAGAAACAACTGAGCTTTTTGTGTGTAGGTGCTACTTTGCATCGTCGGTTTCTTCTGGTGCTGTGCCGCACAAGATCTTTAATTGTATTTTTCAGAAGCATTTGAACTCCCAACCAACCATTTTTTCTGTCTGCCTCCTTAGCATTGTGCGCTATGGTGCCAACCATCTGGTTCCCCATCGGTGCCAACCAGGAGCTCGGCCTTATGTCTTTCGGCTTCTCCCTCTACACCGGATGGGTGGGCACTGTTTTCTGCTTGCTGGGTGGCATGATGCTCATGTGCTCATCACACTCCTCCACCTCCTCTTCGCGCACCTACCAGGACAACAACCACTTTTACTACTCCAAACAGGGAGGTGGCAATCAGCCAGCGGCGTCCTCCAACAATCATGCCAAAAGTGCCCACGTCTAAGTTTGGATACATTGGAGATTCTGCATGGTTTCTTGTAAATAGAGACATTTGCACAAAAGCAATCAAAGATTTATGATATTCATGTTCATTGTACAATGTGAAGAAAAACAGACACCAAGAACTTGACTTATCATACACACAAAATAGAAAATTTTAATGCAAACAGTTTGAGCTGAGCTTTGCTTTTGTCCTGAAGTGCCAATTTTCCAACCTTCTCGTGAGGGATGTGGTGTGGACTCACCCCACTGTTACATAAATGTACAATCTCCTCATACAAAATTTGTTTAATGAGTACCCTAACGGTCAATCTGATCAGTGCCTTTTGTCATTGAATATATTTTTTAAACCTGTTTCGTGTTAGGTTGTATTGTTTTCATCAAATATGGGTATGGCAGTGTTAATCTGAACTGAAATGTGTTCTTATTGTTTATGTACATAGACTTTTTTGACAGTAATAATAACCCATAAGTGATGGATGTGATTCAAACAATGTAGCACTGCTTTCTATGGTAACTGGATTTAAATATAGACTCTAAAGTAAAGTTTTACCAAGCAGTGTTTTAATCCATGTAAAAGAATCTGTGTTTGCACTGTAAAACTTTTTGTTACTAAAACAGTTAACATATGGCAAACATTAAACGTCTCGTTTTATGTTTTTACAATTTTTTTTCTGTTTTAGATTTAATGAATAATAGTTTGACCTTAAAGCATGTGGCATTAAACATTTCTCAACTATATGTCTAAGTTCCTTCTGTTTTATAGGTGTGCTCTAAAAAATAAATAACCAATTCCTTAAAACTGTAACCACCACTGGTTGGTATTCCTAAATTGAACCTCAAATCAAATGCATTAAATGTATGTTTAAGCGTCAGCTATTTACTGTTACAAAGTTTTACTCTTTTATCTTCAGTACTAAATGCCAATAAAGTAAAATTTTACAAAAATGTTCATATCCTGGGTTTATGATTTGGGACAGAAGTTGGTTTTAGTTTTAAAACAGTTAAAAGAGAAACTGGAAGGAGCTTCCAATATTGACAACTTAGCAACTTAATTGCTATATTTAGTTAGTAATTAGACTGCTCCTCTTAAAAAAACAAAGCTGCATTTCTTCTTGTGGTGGTGTTGGAAGCGTTTAGAGAATATCAAATGAAAGTATGTCATTCTTACTCTGTTTAACAAGCAGTAGGTGCTACCATGGGCCCTCTGTCCCATTCCCAAAACATTCACATGCAGCCCTGTCCTTTACCAGACTGCAAATTAATCGTTCCTAAGTGGACACCAAGGTTAAAGACACACACCAGACTTGTGAATACTAAACAATAAAACATACAACAATAACAACACAACTTAAAACTAAAAAAGGCAAACCAGAAAGTAATGACTCCACCAGAATGCCCTTTTTTGGTCACTTTTGCAGGTCGCAAGCCAAACTAAAGAGGACTGGAATTGTGTGGATATACATAATGAATGGATGGATTAACAAAAAAAACCTGTTTAACCCAGATATCGCTTATTTGGCTATGCATTCTATAAATTATTCTTTTTATCCCACTCTTTGGTATCCTTGACATTAGACTTTAGTAACTTTTAAACACTTTTTGAGTTGAAAACTTGCTGGCTAAAACCCATAATCTAACCCTGTTATTTTAAGTAGCATCAGGTCTGTTTCGGTCCATATTTGATTCAGGACTGTCAGGGGGATACCAAAATTGTAAAATGTGTTCAGAATGGGTTGTTTTAAACCCATCATTTTTTAGAGTGCAGTTTTTTCAACTACTACTTTTTGATGTGATATTTTTATCTCATTCATCCTTTTTTATAGTAATGGAAACAGAGCAGGAGTGATGCATGTGTGAGATAAGAGGTAATGTGCATCGCAATGACGTGTGATAAGATTTCCGCCACAACTGAGGGACTCAGACTGACAGTCTTACCATTTCTGAGTATTTGTGCGTACATTAGCAATGTGAATCAAAGCTGAAACAAGAAGAAAATATGTTGTTTTGCTGTAATTAATCTTTGTGACCTTGACTGAGATAAGGATAGAAGAATCTGTCCCTTAGACTCAGAGAACCTCCCATTCTCTTCTGGCAACCACACACATACACAGTGGGAGATAACTGTGCCCAATTTGTGTATTCCTTAGCCCAAATCAAGGTCACTGAGTCAATACAGAAATGAAAACAACATGTGACATCTCCTCGTCGTCAGTTTATCTTTAAACAGACACAAATACAAACACACACACACACACACACACACACACACACACACACACACACACCACGTCTGAGCACTGATCCTTCCTCAGTTACTGTTTCATTTCTACTTTTCATGTGAATTTCCTGGCATGCCTGTGATTGCAGGTATGTCATCACAGCAGAATGCGTATTCCCTGAAAAGGGATGGTGTCCCTGGTACAGAGCCATGTACTTTACAAGAGACAGATGGAAGGATACTGAGCAAATAACCCGCCCTGTATTGATGAAACGTAATGATATTAAATGCACTATGATTAAACACTTACTGACAAAAACTGCTGTTGATTTTTATCTAATTTTATGCTTGAGTATCCAGTGTACATAAGCATAGTGTGTTAATTATATTGCACCAGGAATCACTCCAAAAAAAACTCTTTTTATGTTTCCAGTATTAAAAGAAGAAGATAAAATGTATACTTTTAAAGCATTTCAGTAGCCCATATTAAAACAGAGGACAAATGACTCCAACCGGTCACAATATGCGACCTATATAACATGTTGAGGTTTTTGCATTGCTTTATGGCTCTTATATCATATGCAGTGCTTTGCAAAACAATTCACATCACTTGACGGTTTTCACTTTATGCCACCTCACAACCACAAACCTCAACTTGTTTGATTGGGATTTAATCTGATAGACCATGAGTAATTGTATGGGTACAGAAATTTATACAATTTTTAAAATTAAAATAAAACAAGAACTTTTTGGGTATGCCACTGCTTATTTCTTCTTTGCAAATATGCTTAGGGGCATTGTCCTGCTGGAAGGTGAATCTCTTTCCTAGTCTCAAGACATTTGCAGCCTCTTGGGCTGGTTTACTTGCAGGTTTACCTGCCTTTATTTAGCTCAGTTGAGCTTCCCATCAACTCTGGACAACTTGACAAGTTGAAGTACAACATTTCCAACAGCATGATGCTGCTACCAACATGATTTATGATAGGAATGGTGTGTTTAGATTGATGTGCAGTGTAGTTTTCTTTCACATAAAGCATTATTCATGTAAGGCAAGAGGTTAAATTTGCATCCCATCTGCCTTCTTTCACATATTTGCTGTGTGTTCTACACTGTTTGGCATTCATGGCTTTCGTTCAACAATGTGTTTCTTATTGTGGAACTCTCTACTTCTACTTCTGTGAACAGATTGTGCCACCTAGTTGTGGATCTCTACTTCACCTCCAGAATTAAAATGAGCCTCTTGGCTGCTTAGCTATACCTGCATGTTATGTTAGGTGGGTGGGCATGTTTCCCTAGGTTTGCTTTTGTGTCATCATCTTTTCATTTTCAGATAATAGAACTGACCACTGCTCGTTGAGATATAGAAAGCTCAGAATGCAGTTTTATGTCCTAACTCTGCTTTAAAATCCACAACTTTTTCCTGAAACCATTCTGTTGTTTTCCTTCACCTTCATAATGCAGTTTGTTCTCTAATGGTCTGTTTACAAAACTACTGTATTCATACTGAGATTAAATAACACACTGAGAGGCTCTGTTTTTTATAGGATGACTTCCGTTGGTTAGTTGCACTGGATTTTATTCAGAAATTTTAGAATAAAAAGGCTCTAAATACAACATTTTAAAAACATTTCATTCTGTTTCTGCCACTTTACAAGTTTGCACTACCTTGTATTGGTCTATTAGATAAAATCTCAGTAGTATTGTGGCTGCAATGTGGCAAAATGTACCAATAAGAAAAATCAGGGGGAATAAATACTTTTGCAAGACACTCTATCACCCTGGAGTTAGTTGATTATTAATTTACAACTTGGCCTTGCTTAATACTAAAAATAAATTTTATTTTTTAATTAGGTTATGGCTCTTTATTTGCCTTATATAAACAGATTATATTGTGGAAGTCTTTAAAAAACAATATAATAAATGCATTTTATATTATCATAAAGGGAAATAACTGATCGTTTACCTGAACGGTTTGCTTAAACAAACAGTGGCACAGATACAAAGACGATTACACTGTACCCCTGAAAAATTCATAAAGTGGTTATTTTACCTTGATGTTTACTGTGTAAGAAAGCAAATAGCACATAAATGTAACTATTAATTGGTGGACACGCCCTGTTTACAGTCCGAAAAAATTTGGGCCACAGTTTGGTCATACCTCCAGAAGTCCAGATATTTGAAAGTTAAAGGGACGATTTTAGAAACAGTAGTTTATCTTTTTCTTAGTTTTTTATTACTTCAGTATTTTATTTGTAATAAATCTCTTCAATACATTTACTCCCACAGTGTAACTTGTTTTGTACCAGATTATTGCTGATTCTTTGGTTCTGCCAGCCCTTTTTTCACTCATAGCTCATGTTGAGTGTGTTTTGTTTACTTAAAATTATTCTAAAAAAACACCCGAGCAGCTTTACCTGTCGGACTGCTGCCTCACTCTCATTTGTTTGGGACTTTAAAATGTGACCAGTTTGGTTAAACATGGCATCTGGGTCGTTTTACACAAGTTCTTACTCACCCCAGTATACGCATAAATTACAACCCAGTATGCACAGTCACTGGAATAACAAAATACACCCTTTTCAAGTAGACGCTTTTACATATCAGAACAACCTGTCATTTTGGCTGATAAATAGCCTAACATTTGGTTATTAGGTGAACACAGCATAATGTCTAACTGTGATAAAGTAGCAAGGAAGAGAATAACTGCAGCAGTAATTCAATGGTACTCCCAGGATTAATATAGAGACAGAGCATAACAATGGGATGATGAGCTAACTGAGCAGCTGGGGGACCACCCAAACTAATGTGTTCTATGTCTTTTGTTGTTATTTTGGTTACAATGTGAGATGAGATGATCATTTTGTTGGTATTGTGCAAAGAAATTAATTTTCTGTTGTGGCTTTATGTTTTGATTGACTACTCGTACTCCTATTCGTACCCCTCGTCTTCCGCTTATCCGGAACCGGGTCGCGGGGGCAGAAGACTCAGCAGAGACACCTAGACGTCCCTCTCCCCAAACACCTCCTCCAGCTCCTCCGGGGGGAGCCCAAGGCGTTCCCAGGCCATCCGAGAGACATAGTCCCTCCAGCGTGTCCTGGGCCTTCCCCTGGGCCTCCTCCCGGTGGGACGTGCCTGGAACACCTCCCGAGGAAGGCGTCCCGGAGGCATCCGGTATAGATGCCCCAGCCACCCAAAATGGCTCCTCTCGATGTGAGGAAACAGCGGCTCTACTCCGAGCCCCTCCCGAAAGGCCGAGCTCCTCACCCCATCTCTAAGGGTGCCCGGCCACCCCTACGGAGGAACCTTTTCGCCGCCTTATCCGGGATCTCGTTCTTTCTGTCATGACCCAAAGTTCATGGCCATAGGTGAGGGTAGGAACGTAGACCCACCGGTAAATCGAGAGCTTTGCTTTTCGGCTCAGCTCTCTCTTCACCCCAAAAGGGACCGGCACAGCACCCCCATTACTGCGGCAGCCGCACCGCCCACTTCTGTCGATCTCGCGCTCCATTCTTCCCTCACTCGTGAACAAGACCCCAAAAAACTTAAAATCCTCCACTTGAGGCAGGAACTCCCTCCAACCTGAAAAGGACACCCCCTTTTCCAGTTGAGTACCATGGCCTCTGACTTGGAGGAGCTGATCTTCATCCCAGCTGCTTCACACTCGGCTGCGAACCGCCCCAGCGCATGCTGTAGGTCTTGGCTAGAGGGGGCCAGCAGGACCACGTCATCTGCAAAAAGAAGAGACGAAATCCACTGGTCCCCGAACCAAACCCCCTCCGGCGTCTAGAAATCCTGTCCATGAAAGTTATGAACAGGACCGGTGACAAAGGGCAGCCCTGCCGGAGTCCAACATGCACCGGGAACAGGTCCGACTTAGTGCCGGCAATGCGGACCAAACTCCTGCTCTGCTCGTACAGGGACCGGATGGCCCCTAATAAAGGGCCCCCGATTCCATACTCCTGGAGCACCCCCACAAGGCATCACGAGGGACACAGTCGAATGCCTTCTCCAGGTCCACAAAACACATGTTGAACCGGTTGGGCAAACTCCCATGAGCCCTCGAGTACCCTGTAGAGGGTATAGAGCTGGTCCAGTGTTCCACGGCCGGACGAAAACCACACTGCTCCTCCTGAAGCCGAGGTTCGACTATCGGCCGGACTCTCCTCTCCAATACCCTGGCGTAGGCCTTACCAGGGAGGTTGAGGAGTGTGATCCCCCTGTAGTTGGAACACACCCTCTTGTCCCCCTTTTATGAAGGGGGCCCACCACCCCGGTCTGCCACCAGAGGCACTGGTCCCCCCGGCCATGCAATGTTGAAGGGGGTGTCAACCATGACAGCCCCCACAACATCCAAAATTTGAGGTACTCAGGGGGATCTCATCCCCCCCCGAAGCTTTGCCACCGCAGATTTTTTAAAACCACCTCGGTGACTTCAGCCTGGGTGATGAAAAGTCCAACCCGAGTCCCCACCCCTTGTTTCCCCCAGGGAATGCGTGATGGCAGGATTGAGGAGATCCTCGAAGTACTCCTTCCACCGCCCGATAATGTCCCCAGTCGAGGTTCAGCAGCCTCCCACCCCCACTATAAACAGTGTTGGCGAAGCACTGCTTCCCCCCCCTAGGGCCCCGGGGACGGTTTTCCCAGAATCGCTTCAAGGCCGACCGGTAGTCCTTCTCCATGGCCTCACCGAACTCCTCCCAGGCCCGAGTTTTTGCCCTTGCCAACCCCCCGGGCCGCAGCACGGTACCCGTCAGCCGTCTCAGGAGTCCACAACCAAACCCACCCCGTAGGACTCCTTCTTCAGCTTGACAGCATCCCTTACTGCCGGTGCCAACCACTGGGTTTCTGGGATTGCCGCCGCGACAGGCACCGCAGACCTTACGGCCACAGCTACGGGCAGCAGCATCGACAATAGATGCGGAGAACATGGTCCACTCGGACTCTATGTCTCCAAACCCCCGGATCTGGTCAAAGCTCTCCCAGAGGTGGGGGTTGAATACATCCCGGCCCGAGGGCTCCGCCCGGCGTTCCCCAAGAGCCCCTCACTATGCGCTTGGGCCTGCCAAGTCTGTCCGGCTTTCTCCTCCTCCAGCGGATCCAACTCACCACCAGGTGGTGATCAGTGGACAGCTCAGCCCCTCTCTTCACCCGAGTGTCTAAAACATGTGGCCGAAGCTATTGACTATTACAATTTTAATAGATCATTTACATTTAATGACATCCTGCCTCGATAAATACACATGCACCAGCTTGTGTGCAGCCTGTGATGAGCTCTCCTAATCACAAGATCTCTTTATTTTTCTTACTTTTTATTATTTTTCTCTGACACCCTTTTCACTTCAACCAAGCTAACATGAGGGCTGCAAGAGTTTTGGTGCTTTTGTTTGTCATTGCAAAACTTTTTTTTACACCAGGGATCAGCTGATTGACCTCTATCGTCAAGGGGAATGAGAGGTTCCTCGGGAATAAGATGGATGAGCTGACGGCACTGGCCCAGAGTCAGATGGAGTACCGAGATTGAAGTTTAATGTGCTTCGTGGAGACATGGCTGCACCTCTTCAAGGGTGTGTTACCGTGTAGGCTTGCAGTTCTTGTTAACAACCGGCAGTATATCACCATGAATCAGAATCAGAATCAGAATCAGAATCAGCTTTATTGCCAAGTTTGTACATACAAACAAGGAATTTGACTCCGGTACACTTTGCTCTTTGGTTTTTGTTTTTGCACTACAGAATATACATTTTACAATGTACAATATACACATATATAAATAAAAAAGGTGCATTTGCAACAACTGTGTGCTGTTGTTTTGTATTTTTTTGAATGTTCAACAGAGAAAAAGCCTGAGGGAAGAAAAACTGTCCTCTGTGGCGGCGGTTTTTTGTGAACAGGGCTCTGTAGCGTCGCCCTGAAGGCAGAACTTAACTTTATGTGCAGGGTGTGTGGGTCTGCAGAGATTTTAGCAGCTCTTTTTCCTGACCCTAGCCCCAAATCCTGGATGGAGGGAAAGGTCAGCCATGATGATTTTCTCGGCTGTCCTGATTATTCGTTGCAGTCTGGACCTGTCCTGTTTTGTGATGAACCAAACCACACTGAGATGGGTAAGACAGGGGCAGACTGAATGATGGCAGTGTAGAAGATGACCCCGCAGCTCCTGTGGAAGGTTGTACTTCTTAAGTTGCCTCAGGAAGTACAGTCTCTGCTGGGCCTTCTTTCGAACAGTGTCTATGTGTGAAGACCATCTCAGGTCCTCAGAGATGGTGGTTCCTAAGAACCTGAAGTGATCCACAGCCGACACGGTGTTGTTGAGGATGGTGAGGGGGGTGTATGGAGGTGGTGTTTTCCGAAAGTCCACCACCATCTCCACAGTCTTGAGGGGGTTTAGCTCCAGGCAGTTCTGACTACCGGAGCGCACCTGTGGCTCAGATGTTAAACTTTTCTATTATCATCATGGTGGCTGTTTATGCCCACCCTCCTCAGCAACCCCCACCACCGCGTATGATTCCCACTTTCACCCAATTAGTGAACTGTACTACCAGAGAGGGAAGAAAAATAGACCTGCAGCATGCCAGTGTTAAAGATGCTTACAGCTCTTCAACCCTCCCCCACTGGGTAGGTCAGACCACAATCTGATTCACCTATCTCCCTGCTATGTGCCTCTTGTAAAGAGACTGCCTGCCACATCAAAGACGGTGAAGAGATGGACAGATGAGACGCTGCAGTGATGCTTCGAGGTGACGGACTGAAAGACACTCTCTGATTCCCACAGTGACTTTGATGGGCGCACAGAGTGCATAACTGGTTGCATCAACCTCTGTGTGGACAACATTGTTTCAACTAGGAGTGTCAGTTGTTACCCCAACAACAAGCTGTGGGTAAGAAGGACATCAAAGCTCTCTTAAATGACAAGAACTGGCATGAGGGAGGAGGTGAGAGGAGTGCAACATGAACTGAGATCTAAGATCAGGGAGGCTAAGGAGAGGTACAGGAGGAAATTGGAGTGGAAACCCAAACAGAAATTCATGAGAGAGGTGTGGAGTGGCATGAAGACCAGTGATGGTCTTCATGCCAACCAGAGGTTAAGGAGTAAATGGCAATGCTGAAATGGTAAATGACCTGAATCTATACTTGAACAGATTCGAAGGTGTGACACTTAAAACAACACCGCCACACTCTCTCCCCTCCCAAGCTTCCTCTTGGTCAACCTCATTTCCTCCTCAGGACGTTGCTGAGCACACACTCCCAATAAATACTTTCATCCCTCTGCCGCCAGTCACAACAAATATGACAGGAATGGACTGAGAATGATTATTGTTTTTAGTAGTTTATTAGCTAAATAATAGTGATCTACTGAACAACATAGCCAGTGAAGCTTAGAACATGGAACAATAATTCCTCGCTTCATCCCTTTTTACTTCGTACTCATATTGTCCATGTTTGTGTGAACAAACAAGGAATTTGACTTTGGTTTTCAGCACTCTGTGGATGGAGGAAATGTCAGCCCCAATAATTCCTTCTGCAGACCTAACTGTTTGTTGCAGTCTGGACCTGCCCTGTTTTGTGCATGAGCCAAACCACACAGAGACTGCACAGGACAGACTGAATAATAGAAGTGTACAAGATAGCCAGCAGCTCCTGTGGAAGTTGTACTTCTTGAGTTGCTGCAGGAAGTACAGTCTCTGCTAAGCCTACTTCTGAACAGTGTCTATGTGTGACGACCACCTCAGGTCCCAAGAAAGGGAGGTTCCTAGGAACCGGAAGTGATCCACAGTAGTTTTTGAGGATGGTGAGGGGAGGACGTTAGGGGTGAGATCTCCGGAAGTCCACTGTCATCTTCACAGCCTTGAGCGGATTAAGCTTCAGGTGGTTCTGACCACACAAGTGAACCAACTGATCCTCCTTCTGTCTCTATGCCGACTCATCACGGTCCTGGATCAGACCAATGACAGTGGTGTCATCTGCAAACTTCAGGAGTTTCACAGACAGATCCGCTAAGGTGTAGTCATTTGTGTGGAGGGAGAAGTGGGGAGAAAAAATACCCCTGGGAGGCCCTGGTGCTGATGGTTCTTGTGGGGGAGAAGATGCTCCCCAGCCCCACCCACTGCTGCCAGCTTGTCAGGAAGATGGTGATCCACGGACAGGTAGAGGCTGCCACTGCTAGGTGAGCCTTTAGTGGAGAAAGTCTAGGTTGATGGTGTTGAAGGCAGAACTTAAATCCACAATCAAGATCCTGTCTTCTGTCCCTAGGTGTTCGAGGTGGTGAAGAATGAAGTGTAGTCCCAGGCTGATTGCATCATCTGCTGACCTGATTGGCTTTTAAGCAAACTGCAGGGGGTCCAGCAGGGGACCTGTAATATCCTTCAGATGCTTCAAACCCGTCTCTAGCACAGATGTCAGGGCGACAGGTGTGGAGTCATTTAACCCTGTGATGGTGTGCTTCTTGGGTACCGGGATGATAGTGGAGCGTTTATAGCAAGAGGAAACCTCACACAGCTCCAGAGACTTGCTGAAGATCTGAGTCAAGATGGGGGGCAGTTGATCAGGCAGAAGGGGGAAATACCATCAGGTCCTGGAATTTTTCTGTTCTTCCGATGCTGAAAGAGCCAATTAACATACACTCACTTTATTAGGTACACCTTGCTAGTACCGGGTTGGACCCCCTTTTGCCTTCAGAATTGCCTTGATCCTTCATGGTAAAGATTCAAGAAGGTACTGTAAACATTCCTCAGAGAGTATCACATCTCACAGATGCTGCAGATTTGTCAACTGCACACCCATGATGCTAATCTCCTGTTCCTCCACAACTCAAAGCTGCTCTATTGGATTGAGATCTGGTGACCGTGGAGGCCATTTGAGTACAGTGAACTCATTGTCATGTTCAAGAAACCAGTCTGAGTTGATTTGTGCTTTATGACATGGCGCATTACCTTGCTGGAAGTAACCATCAGAAGATAGGTATACTGTGGTCATAAAGGGATGGACATGGTCAGCAACAATACTCAGGTAGGCTGTGGCGTTGACACGATGCTCAAATGGTACTAAGGGGCCCAAAGTGTGCCAAGAAAATATCCCCCTCACCATTACACCACCACCACCAGCCTGAACCATTGATACAACGCAGGATGGATCCATGCTTTCATGTTGTTGATGCCAAATTCTGACCCTACCATCCGAATGTCGCAGCAGAAATCGAGACTCATCAGACCAGGCAACGTTTTTCCAGTCTTCTATTGCGCAATTTTGGTGAGCCTGTGCGAATTGTAGCCTCAGTTTCCTGTTCTTAGCTGACAGGAGTGGCACCCGCTGTGGTCTTCTGCTGCTGTAGCCCATCTGCCTCAAGGTTCGACGTGTTGTGCGTTCAGAGATACTCTTCTGCATGCCTTGGTTGTAACGAGTGGTTATTTGAGTTACTGTTGCCTTTCTATCAGCTCGAACCAGTCCGGCTATTCTCCTCTGACCTCTGGCATCAACAAGGCATTTGCGCCCACAGAACTGACTCACTGGATATTTTCTCTTTTTTGGACCATTCTCTGTAAACCCTAGATATGGTAGTGCGTGAAAATCCCAGTAGATCAGCAGTTTCTGAAATACTCAGACCAGCCCATCTGGCACCAACAACCATGCCACGTTCAAAGTCACTTAAAAAAACCTTTTTTCCCCATTTTGATTCTCGGTTTGAACTGCAGCAGATCGTCTTGACCATGTCTACATTTGTGTTAACGAGCACTTGGACAGGTGTACCTAATAAAGTGGCCGGTGAGTGTATTTCTCAGTGATCTTCAGTGCAGGCAGAATGTCAGAGGAGAGAAGGGAGGACGCTGTGAAGTTGATGGAGTTGCAGGTCATCCTTTTGTGTGGGTGTGAGTGGCTGGTTTTCAAATCTACAGAAGAGGCTGTTGTTGTTATTTGCTCATTTTCATAATCGCAGCATTTTCCTTTTGCTTCTGTCTATTTCCTGTGATTGCACCATTTTTCTTTAGCAATGCTTTTCTGCTGCATTGGATTTTTGTGTTTGTGTGTTTTGGAGTTTGCATTATTCATGAATGATAAAGGTTTGCATTATTCATGTGTTTGCTGCACGTTTGCACCTGTCGGTCATCATACTTTTATGCTTGAGACCAGCAAACTGCCAAACTTCCTGCTTTTTGATGTAATCATGATTGCCAATGATCAGGTGATCACACTGCATTTGTTTAACAGCTGCTGGCTGCTATGCCTGTTCTTAAATCATTTGGAGGCTGTATGGGTGTACTTTTTTTGCAGACACAGCTTTTTATATTTTGGCTTCATTATAGTTTAATTAACAATGACAGTTAGGACTCTGTGTTGTATGTTCATACATCTGAGGTGAGATTTAAATAATATTAGAACCTAGTACAGATGTTTTTCATTTTATTCTGATACAGCTGAAATCAGATTTTTAAAGGCACTGAATATAAATACACACAGCCAAATTGTTTCCTCCGTATAGACATTAAATCAGACAAAGCATTTCCTGTTTTGGATAATTTATGATTACCAAAATTATTTCTAAATGACAGCATAACAAGCAGAATAAACTTTACAAAAATTGCAATCCCACCTGACCTTAGACAGGAAATGTTTAGTCTGAATTAACATCAGACAGTGATAACTAAAAATGTGCCTTTTTATATAATGCATGCAACCATCTGGTTTTCAAATGTATGTGAATCACTAGTACTATAAGAGGGTGTGTTCATTATGTGACTGTATGTCTCCATTTATTGCATATGTTAATAAATGAACAAACCTCTGTTTAGTCTTTGCAATAAATAACTTTTCATTGATACATGGAAGCAATAGTAACAGTTCAGCAAAAACAGTGCAAACCAGAAGAAAAAGTAATCACAAATTTGAAAGAAACTATCAAAAACCAACACAACAATAGTATACAGGTTTGTGGCAAATTCACAGAAGAGCAACAAAATATTTAGTCAATTCAAGGGAAGCCAATCTCAACAAGTCTAACACAAATGGACTGGACACTTGCCGCCAAACATAGAACATGTACATGGCATTCCTTCTCCAACACAAAATAAACACAGAGTAGCTGACTTTAAATGCAACAGTGGCAATATTTTTGATTATTTCTTTGTAGTTTAGCTCTTATAGATTGGTAATAAAATAATTTCAACATTTTCTTCTATTTTAAACATCCTAAACATCTAAATCCTATGAACGCCTACAACCAATTCAAAAACATTCAAAGGAAAGCTTACGAATTAGCTCTATCTTTCTAGAAACTAAGTTTATTCAAAAATATATTTTAGCAGTTTATACCAGGCCTCCTTGTGATTAAAGAAACACTCATAAAGTACAGACTAATAACCCCACCTAGTTCAGCTCAGCACACCCATCCAAGGAGGTCCTGTAGATGGGAAACAGCTGTAGAAAAATACTATTTTTTTCAGTCACTCTCTCTTTATCACTGTACTTTCATCTGGATCATCTGCATGGAGGACAATTTACTCTAATAAAGTCACTGAAGTCCAGAGTAATAATTTATAATTTTGATAAAACACCAGCAAATAATAGCTGGTGAATAAAAACAACATTGCATGTTTGTTTTCTGATTCTCTAATAAAAGGAATTATGTCCACTTGTTGTAAAATAGCTTATAAGCTGATATACCAAAGAAGTCAGCTCTACTGTAGATTAAGAAACTAGCTTTCGGTAAAGGAAAAGAGAGAAAAAAAAATGTTCTCTGGCTTGGTTGTGGTTGAGAGGATAGATGCACACAAAAAAAACGCTGGGTTATTTCTTTAACCCAAAGGCTGGATTTATGCTGTTCGGTAGAAGTTGGGTAGTTTAACCATGCGGGTCAAAAAACTAGTTGCCCAGTTTGTTGTATTTATTGGAAGTTCTGAAGTACACAAAGTACTGATCTGACTTTACTGAAACCATTCAACTGTATGAAATAAGAACTAGATTTTAAAATGTCAGTGTCAGTGGTTTGTGTTAAGGACTTTTGTTCACTAGAGAACAAGTTTGATCACCTAAGTTAATATTCACCTTTTACCTGCTTAGTAGTTAGCACAAGCTAGTGCAAACTATGTGCAACATTCACTCTTGAACCAAAGAACTGGATTGTGTAGATGAAATCAGCAACTGCTCTCTCCATACTTCCCACTGACGTGTTTACCCATGAGTATTAGCTGCAGCTGACTAATTCTTTCTTAGTGTCTGAGCCAAATGAATAACAGATTATGTATCAGGAGTTCCCTTCTTACCACCACATATGTAGCATTAGCTTGAAGTGACTTTTAAAATCAAACAACATATTTTGGGAAAACTAACCATGCAAATCAATGTCCTCGACATAATGCTCTCATAGCTACTTAACTGTAACAGTTAGCAGTTAAATCTTCAAATGTAAAACATAAACTGATCATGTTCAGAAAAGCGAGATTTTCAGCTACTTCCATTCACTACCACAATGTTTTACGTGTCTACAAGCTTAACCCAGTATGCTAGGTAAAACCCACAAACCCACCCAGATTATGGTGGATGATGAGCAAAATACCCTCCACTGAGCTGGTTTTAAACCCAGCAGTTTGTATACGGGAAGTGAGCATTTTATACTGTAGATATCTGAGAAAGGGTGTGAAGGGAGTCAGTCTTTGCATCAGACTGTTTGCTACATAGTTCTGTCAAATGGAGCCATGGTTTCCATACCTGACATAGTGAACAACTGAATTATTACCACAAAAATTTTACACCCAATTAAAATTTCAGGTTTGCATTAAAAAAGCTAAAAAAAAAAACTTAAAAAAGACACTAATGCAATTAACATAAACAGAATAATCCTAGGCAGTGTTTTTAGAAGCTAAAAAGTTTTTAAAACTAAACAAAAAAAACTACCTGTACCACTCTCTCTAAATTACCAAAAAACCAGGGCTCCAAGGCAAAGAAGAACAAAGCCTGAATTTGGATTTGTCAAATGTCTACCGCAATCACATGCAAGAACAATATTTAGAAACTGAGCCTTGTGCACAGGAACATGCTGAACATTCACCAGAAGGTCACATTTAGGCGCAGGCGTGGACCACAAGTAGACATCGGAACACAAAATCACATAAATCTGCACTGCACATGCATTCACATGGTCTTTTATTCAAATACGCAAAACAGAAAAAAAATTAAAAGATGACTGTAAAGTCCGAAATCTGAGATATGGAATCAAAAATATTTTTATGGTTTTTTTGACTGGACTGTGACTGCAATTCTATTGAAAGTTATTCAATTCTATTGAAAGTTTTGGACAGAGAAGGGAAGTGATTTGGTCATGTAGGGTGGGTGATATATTTAAAATATCAAATCATATTTGTTTACAATAAAATCAAGATTTTATTAAATGTTCCTATGCAAAAGGATTGTTGTTAAAGAAAAAGCATAGAGCATTTAGGTCAGAGAACATTTCATCAAGCAGATTTTATTCAGTTTGCCAAATCGATGAAGGAGAGCTCCTTCAATGACAGACTGCTGCATCCTAGGTGCACAAAAAAGCATTACCACAGATCCTTCCTTCCAGTGGCTGTTAGACTTTATAGTCATCACCACTGCCAACAAACTGCTGTTATTTGCACAGTTTGTCCATTTCTTTTAGTCTGTTGCTCTTTTTTATGCACAAATATACATGCACATGTACATTTTCAGTTGCACATTTCTTGGACTCTAAATATGCTATTTTAATGACTACACACATTTTTTCCTTATGCAATAAATGTGCCCTTACTGTTCTGTCTCTCATTCTTACTTTCTGTTTTTAAATGTTTAAACTTCTCTGAATCTGCGTGTAATTTGAATCTGACCAGCTTGCCTGTCACTTTAGTGCTGGTACACCTGTATCGAGGAACAAAAAGGTTATTTCTATTCTGTAACTAGTCAATTTGTGTCAGGCACAATTGACAGTTAATAACCATATACTTAAGACTTGTTTTCCAAGGTAGACAGAAGCAACACTCAAGTAAAGTGCACTTTTGCTACATAGTAGAGAAATAACTGTATGTAAATATTCTAACATGATCAGTGTGTTCAATCGTGATGAGTGTGTTCAAATTTATAACAGTTATCAATCTGATGTAATCTAGTTGATGTTTTCTATTTGATGTCATCTAATGGTATCAAGATTAAAGTTAAAAGCTAATATTAGCAGTAGTAGTAGTAATATTTTTCATCATTTCACACCTAGAATTGAGCCTGTGGTTTTTATAACATGTTTTTGCTTTGGAAAACATGCTATCATAGGTTTGAGGCTCAGTATACAAATGTTTGAGCCTTTAATGGTGAAGGTTTGAAGGAACTAGTGTCTCAGTTTATTAGATGTCTCGACACTATAAAAAAAAACTCTCCTAAAACTGCTTTAGGCCAAAAAGCCCTATTATCCCAGTAGCCCATATCAGACCTGACATATCAGACCCTAGCCACCTGGAGGTAGAGAACTTCTCATGTTGCTTCCCTCCAGGTTGAGTGAGGAGAAATATATCTTCATAAAGTCTTCTTTGTGCAGATCTGAAGTCCTAAATACAGAGCTATATTTCAGATACAGGGCTCTATAGTGGTTTAAACAACACCCACTTTGACTGGCTTTTTAATGAGTACAGTATGTGACAAAGCATGTGTGATGCTGTACCGCATATACAGTTCAAATGCATTTTTCTATATCATTTTAAAGCATTTACATTTTTTACCAGATAATTCAAATAAATAATTGCTGCATAACTACTACTGTACATAAAAACTAGCATTTGAAGCTAAAGGGAAACAGGAAAATGAGTCCTTGCAAAACTAGCCCATATATTTTGCAAAATGGAGATTTTCTGATCCGTTTGCAGCTAATGTCCACACAAAACCCACTATTGGTGCCAAAAACTGAAATATTTAAAAACACCTCTTTAAAGTGGACATTTTTGAAAACCTATAGTTTGCACCTACATGTGCAAAGGATATCCAGAGTATAACAGAACTAATACCATAATATGCTTACAATACCATACATGCTTTCTCTGGCTTTCAAAGCCACAAAAGCATTAGATCCATGGGGTTTTTCACATCTGTTTCATTCTGCCTTTATTTCCATTAAACTTAAGATGTAAGCTGAAGAAGCTAAAGACAGAACAAATGTTAAAAAGTGTAAAAGAAAACATGAAGCTACAATTGTTTTGAGAGATTTTTTAGCCTCAGACTGCTTTAGCCATACTCACGAGTCTCTTTTTTTTAAGTTAGATTGACTTAATATCGATGTTATCGCCACCTGCTGGTGGAGTATAGGTGTTAAATGGTGGTTTGATTTTACTAGCAATATAATACACTATGTAAATTAAGATTTGTCTAAAACGGAGAAAAAAAGTCCAGCTTTGGTCTAAAAATGATGAATGAACAAGACCAACAGACAGATCTGCTTTAGCAGATCGATAACAAATTCTAATTGTTCACAATCTCATCGTTATAACAACCACCCCTTGCTGGGTAATATACAAGAAAAGAAAATGTTTGTTTAAATCTGTACAAATTCTTTGCGAGTACTTGTGTAACAGAAATAACTGATAACTCATCATGACCTCAGATTATGTAAATTTTTGATGCATTCAGTCTTTCTGAAAATTAGATTTTACAGTTATTTTCTGCTGATTTTTTTTTTATTTTCTGTAAAAATGTTTATCAATAAGAAAAGCCAGACCTTGCAATAAACTAGATCATTTTGATGTTTCATCCTTACCGTTGACAAGCCCCGGTTAGCTATGACAGTAAGTTCATGGAACACAAAGCTATCTTTATTTGCATATTGAAGCTCCTTTAACATATGATATTCCAGAACTGCAAGGAAAGGGTCTTTTGGTGATTGTGATACGAGGAGAGAGGGGGGGGGTTAGCGTGGCATCCTTAGATTTAGTGCATTAGACAAATAAGGCTTCCCTAATAGGGACTAATGCAGCAACAGAGGGGCGCAAGGAAAAGGTAGACGGGCGGCAACAATCAGGGCAGACAGCAGCACCAGAAGCAGTTGAAGGAGCATCCCCATCCCCAGTGAGATAGCATAACAGTGTGCTATTTGGTGTTTGTAAAAATACAACTTACTGTATATAGAAATATCTCTGCATATGTTTTACAATGCCTTTTTATGTAAAGCTCTTTTTCTAACTAGTGCTTGTCTTGTCTTTTTTAACTGTAACAACAAGCCCATGTTTGGAATGCAATAATTAAATATCTTTAGGATGTTGCAACATCTGATACTGTTGGCGTATGCAACGTAAATAAAGACTGAAAAGGAGTGAAATAAGTACTCTGGTGACAAATTAGATGACAGATAGCAGACAAAATTAAATCAAATTGTGGATCAACAGACCATGGGCAGATCGCTGTTACATTTCCAGAAGGCAAGCCAATCTTTGGTGGTCTATTACTTGCGAGTCGGAGAGGTTACTCCCTGATGACACAGCCCGATTGATATCAAGAGAGGAGTAAAATGGTAAATTGATGATGGAAGAGTTGAGCTGAAGGAGAAAACGAGTGGTGGAAATTTGTAGCGATAAACTAAAGGAAAACCATGAAGGTGGAGCAGAGGAGAGAAGAGATTATGAATAGGAAGGATTCGATTTCAGCTTTTCTTTTCTCCTCACTAATATATAAAATAGCCAAAATGGTAACAATTTAAATGTTAAAGAGAAAATGAATTCCTTGCAGTTGTAAGAACACAGAGAAAGAACCTCAGAGGCTGGGATACAAAAGACACACAGAAAAGACTGAAAAAACGGCATGACTTTCATTTCTATAAACACAGCAGGTTGCCAACTACGATTCAACCTATGTTCTCGTTCTGTTTATCTACTAAGTCTAATCTAAATCCTGTTAAGGTAAACTGATGAGCAATTTTCATTGCACATTTGTTTTTGGTTGCAAGTGGACTGATTTCATTTTCATGCAAGGGAATAATAGAAAAACTAACAAACATACTTAAAAAAAAAATTCTGAAGAGCCCACTTTGTACAAACACGGACAGAAAATATATATATAAAGACTGAGTTTGAGTGCACAAAGTGTACAGTGCCATGTAAAAGTATGCACACCTTCTTACATTTTGTCATGTTAAAACCAAAACTGAACCCTCTGTATTTTAATGAGAATTTATGTGATGGACCAACACAAAGCAGTCTATCATTGTGAAGTGGAATGTAAACTTAAAAAAATTAAAATCTGAAAAGTTTGTCATCCATTTGTTCTTAGCCCCAATAACCATAAATGAAAATCAGTGCCGTTAATCACCTTCTAAAGTCATCTAATTAGTAAATGGAGCCAGCCTTTGTAATTTAATCTTAGTATACAAACAGCTGTTCTCTGAAGGCCTTGTTACAGAACATGAAGAAACAAACAGCATCATGAAGATCAACAAAAACACAAGGCAGATCAGAGATAATGTTATAAAAAAGATTAAAGCATAGTTTGGTAGATAATATCTTGAGCATTTTACGATTACACAGATTAATCCATCATCCAAAAATGGAAATAGTATGACACAGCTGCAAACCTGTGAAGATATGGTCATCCATCTAAACTGGCAGGTCAGTATTAATCACAGAAGCAGCAAAAAGGCTTAGAAGCAGCTGCAGAGATCCATATTTCAGGTAGGAGGATATTATCACATTACAACTATTAGCTTTAAACCTCACATATGTGGCTTTTATGAAAAAGTGGCAAGAAGGAGCTATTTTTAAAAGTAAGCAGTAGGAGGTCTCATTAGGAGTTTGCCATCAGTCTTGTAAGGGACACATCAAACATGTGGAAGAGGGTGTGCTGGTCAGATGAGACCAAAATGAAACATTTTTGTCTATAGGTAAACTGCTATCCTGTGCATTATTCTAAACACACCGCCCCGTGGTGAATGATGTTGGTGGCAGCGTTATGCAATGGGAATTATTTTCTTTAGGAGTGAAATATAGGAAACCTGGAAGAAAACCTCTTAAAGGCTTCCACAGATATGAGGCCAAAGGGAAGAGGTTCACCTTCCAGAAAGAAAACAATTTTAATCTCCAACCAGAGCTACAATGGAATGGTTTGAATACAACTGTTACTTTGTGTTGGTCTCACATGAAATCCCAATAAAATAGGTTGAAGTCTGCATTTGAACAAGTTTAAGATATATGACTACTTTTGCAAGGCACAGTACAAAAGACCACACATGTACACAGGCAAAATAAAAGTAGAGAACTGACACAACCAGAAAACACACACAGTAGATGAAGGCACTATTACAAGCAAAGTCCAAGTACTAGTTGTCACAGAAAACATCAACACCCATTACCCCAAATCCCTGGTGAAACCCCTCAGGCTAGATGTTTAATTTAGGTTTAGGAATATATTTTAAAGTTTTTCCAGAATTTTGTACAAAAAAATGTTAACAGGCAAAGTTAGACTTTGCCATAGGAAGGCATTTGTATTTATCATACTGTCATTAAACTTTCCTGTCTGTCTGCCTGTGCTGGAAGAGGAAGACAGTTGCTGACTCATCATTCCACTCCCATCACCCTTTTCTCTTCTGTGCCAAAGTTCTTGACTAAACAGTTAAAAATCTGCTCAGTACAGCATGTCATTTCTTCACTTCATCACTAAAACACATTATATCTTATCTTTCACTTTGTTTGCACTTTTCTCACATGCTTTCCTTTGTTTGGGAGGTTGACTGAAGAGCCTGAATCTCTAAAAGTGTGAAGACATTTATGTCTGCAGTTGTGTGGGGGCAGCATGTCAAGCGTAGCTGAGAATGATAAAAGACAAACTGTTCCAACACATAAAAACAATCTAGCCCAAGGGATTGATACAGAAAATAAATACACACTCGTGCAAGCATGCAGACATACTCACGCACCCGCAATCAGTCATACACTAACATATGACACCCCCACCCCACCCCCCCCTCCAGGCAGCAGACAAGGCAGTACATTCAATTTAACAAGGAATTCAGTCCCTTTAGAAATCCATCGGGTCCTCCTCCGCAAGGCCATTGTTAGCAATGGCTCTGCCTCCGCCTTTTGATGAAATCCCATCGTTTTCAGGTTTTGCCTTTGGAGGTGGGGTCGCCCCTGATTCCCTCTTGAGTCCACCCCAGGTGTCAGTGGTAGGCGGATAGAAATCGTCGTCAAAGCCACAGAAGCCTTCGTCCACGCCTTGATCATAGCGCTGGTAGGTGGAGGCGTGCACTTCGTTTTCTCTGGCTGTGATCTCCAGAGTGCTGTTCCACATGCCGTAGCCAAAGTAGATAAGTACACCTGAAAAGATACATAAATACATCTCACTAAACAAAAAGGAAACAATGTGAGACAGCATATGAAAGGGTGATCTTTCATGACTGTAAAGATAAAACAAAATTTTTGCATTACTTTTAATTTTATTTATTTTAATTAATTTAGACACTTTTAAAGAAGGATGCAAGAGATGAAACATTTTGCATATTTTGCTAATTTTGTCCTGTTTTTCTATGTCTGTGTAAAAACTTGTAAAAACGTACTCACATAAACACATTTTTATACAAATTTTATAAAATTCCAATTAAATTCCAATTCCAATTTACAACAAACTTCAATGTAATATATTTGGATTTTATGTGGCCAACATAAAATACCACGTATTTGTGAAGCACAGATTTCAATTTTTGCTGAGATTTTAGACTTTTCCCCTTTTACTCCGATACCCTAATTAAAATAATGCATGCCACAAACAGGTGGAAGAAGGTGCTTTGGTCAGACAAGGTGCTGCATGAATAGCAAGAGAGAACAACAAGACCTGCAACCCCCAAGGTTTTTTCTCAATACTATTAAAACAGGAAGAGTTGCACAGATTAACAAAGAAGCTTACAAATGAAGAAGAAATGGGGAAAAAAAGTGCTACTTCTTTCCTGCTAAAAACAAAAAAATAAATGTTAGGCTTTCTTGGCAAAGTGAACCACTAGATAAATATTTCCTTTTGTTAATAAAGGTAATTTTAGCAGTTATTGCTTAAAACCAAACCTTGGTTCTCATCTGTCCTGGATGAAAGCTGTATTTTGTCTGTCACAAACCTTTCTTGGCAAACAAACTCTTTGGAAAAATGTCACTTACCAACGAGGCACCAGATTGAAAACCGAATCCAAGTAATGGCAGATAGCTTAAGCATGAGGTAGATGTTGACCAACATGGCTGAAGCAGGTACGAACGGCACGCAGGGCGCCATGTAAGGCAGCCTCTTTGGGTTTTCTGGCTGCTGGAGAATGATGATGATCAGTAGGGCAATGAAGATGATGAGGGAGATTAATAGCAGCAAGGCCCACCAACGACCCTCCGTAATACAGTTCGCTCCTGAAACAGAAGGAAGAAAGAGTGAATGGATGATGCAGTACCCTTGTAACTTGCTGTAAGGTGTTACTGATTTGTTCTCACCAAAAATGATGAAGGAGCAGAAAGCGAAGAACAAGATGAACAGCAGTAGCACACACACAGTGACGGTTTTCCCTGTGACTGGAGTTGGCCTGTCCATTTTTCCAGGGAGGCCAAGACGGATTCTTAACGTATAGTAGTGAGGTCCGATCAGCTTCTTGAGCCGCCGGGACATCCCTCCTTCTGACTCCTCTGCTTCAATGCCTGTTGTCATATCCACTGTGCCATAGTTGGGATGGGTGGCGCTGTATGCATTTTTATCCGGTTTCCCAATCAGCATCTCATTGTCACCCAGCGAAGGCAAGTTTTTGGCCCCGCAGGTGTTTGTGGGCGGACCTCCATACTCGTCGGCCTCACTGGTTGGTGAGCAAGCGTCTTTCTCGCACTCAGCCAGAATGCCTTCCTTTTTCTTCTTAGTCTGTTCCTCGGAGAGAAAGTTTACAAAGCCGTGGATGTCGCCCTCAGGTTGGTAACGTAAGAGGAGCACGCAAAGGCTCACCTGTGCATATGAGAAAGAAAAAGATGGGTTTCTTTAAATATTCTTTAATACTCAGAAACCAAACACTAAGAATGTTTTGTGCATGATTTGTGCAGTCGTGTTCCAACTACTTAAGAATGTATTTTTATTGGCTCTAAAGCTAACACATACACATTCTGAAATTATTCTGCATTTGGTTCAAAGCATTACATCTGAATGTTGCAGAAATTTTACTGACCCCATTAAGATCATACTGTCACCATTTCAACAGAACTCGGCTTACTTTGCATACAGATCCTAGAAAAAGTTAAAATTCTAAACTTCAGTGTATTTTACTGAAATCTATGTGATAGACCAACACAAAGTAGCACATAATTGTAAAGGGGAACATTTTTACAAATACAAACCTGAATGTGGAACCCTCTTTCGCTTCATATGTTTCGAAGTATGTCTTGGCCAGTTTTGCAGCTAGAAAATAAAAGATTTTGCCAAATGTTCTTTTTTTAAAACAGTTTACAATCAATGATATTGGAGGGAAAGTCTTGCCAGATTTTAAGCTGGATTTAAGTTTGGACTGTGACTGGGCCATTCAATCAGCTAGCTGTGGTTGTATGTTTAGGGCCATTGTCTTACTGGAAGGTTAACTTATTATGTAGGATACTACGTGGCTTATAGCAAATGTCAAATACGATTTCCTACAGCTTGCTTTCAACAATGATTTTCTTCTTACCACTCTTCCGTGAAGGCCAGATTTGCAGAGTGCATGACTGATAGTTGTACCGTCAAAAGATTCTCCCACCTGAGCTGTCAATCTTTGCAGCTCCTCCAGTTACCATGGAGCTCTTGGTTGATTCTCAGGTTAATGCTCTCCTTGCCCAGCCTGTCAATTTAAATGAGCAGCTATAGCCATGTAGGTTTGCAATGGCAACTTTCCATTTTTTGATGGTGCACAGAACAGTGCTCCCAGAGATGTTAAATGCTTGTTATTATTTTATTGTTTGCTATTGTTTTACAACCTAAGCGTGCTTTAAAAGTCTCCACATGTATTTCCCTGACCTATCTCCAGTCTTCCTTAGCCTTCATGATAAAATAAACATGGATGGATTTACTAATTAGATTATTTCTGAAGGCAGTTGGATGACCTGGATTTTATTTAAGGCTAACAGAGTAAAAGGGCCTGAATATGAATGCAAAGATTTTAAAATTGTGCCTTTTTGCCTTCCACTGCAAAATTTTGCAATACTTTGAGCTGGATCACAAGAAAATACCAATAAAATTCCCTGAAGTTTGACAAAATGCAGAAAAAGTACAAGGGGATGAATACTTTTGCAACACAGTCATGTATAAATCAGGCCAGCTATAGACCCCAAAGCAGGTAAAGAAATGAAATTTAAGAAGGATAAAGCAGAAAAAGACTACATTTTCATTTGTGGTTAGATGCTACACATCCCTACCACAGGTAAAATATTTTCCAGCACCAGTATTCATCACTCACTAGAGAAATGGGGCCATTTAAAGTGCCAGGGCATCATCTCTATGGGGTCTCTGGGGGTTTTGCCGGAAGGGAAAAAAGGGCCCCCAAATCCAGACACCACACAAGCCACAGCAGGGGTCTCTGTGTATGAAGAAACACTGGCCAGGAACCTACACACACAGCGGTATAAAGTCAGGCTCAGATACACATGATATGACATTTTTTCTGATATGAAAATTTTAAATAATAACGTAAGAGCATATACTTACTTAAACAGGAGACCATCCCCTGCCATGGCGTAGATGACCCTTGGCAAGGGAACGGGGCCCCCGGGAAAGGACCCCGTCAGTCCGCTATAGACCCCCACACCCAACAATGCCCTTTGGAAAACTACAGCCTGCATCAAAAACCCTTCTCCTTAGCGGGGCGTCTGAAATCTTTTTCCTTGTTTTGGGACCATCTTTTGTTAGTATCACAGAGACCTGAGGGAAAGGAACAAACATGGTGTTGCTTGTTACTGAGAATGCCAAAATTTTTATCTTTTGACAAAGATGAGGACATTAACACATTTTATATTTAAAAATAAACACAAAGGTGGAGTAAAAAATCATCAAATTCTTAATAAAACCTGAACTTTTTTCTGGGCTTGACTAAAGTGCATTTTGTTATCACACAAATATTTAGACTTTACTGGCTACAAAATGAGAACTATATTCATACATTTGGCTTTACAGAAATATTGTGTTCAGCTCAAGTTATGTTTCTCTCTCTTATTGGGTTTGGGTCTGAGTCTGTGCATGTGCCCATGTTTTTGTCCTTGTGTGTGGTGTGTGTAATCATGCAGGGCCATCTGTCACAGTTGCTGTGCTTCAACAGAGCTGGATTTGCATAACTGCTACAAAAAAGAGAGAGTGATTAAAAAGACGAACCACACACACACATGAAATAAGGGAATGTCTTTCAGTAAAAGATTTAGCCTCTGAGAGGAAATGCAATGAACAAAATGTTCACCACAGCTCTCATTAGAATCTATTAATAGCTTTATGGGGATAAATAAATGTTGGATTAAAAATTACAGCACTGTTTGCATTTATTGGCACCTCTGGTAAAGATGTGTAAAAGACATAAAAATAAATAAATCGTATATTGCTCCAGCATTAACTCACACTGACATTTCTTTTAAAAATGCTTTTAGTTTGAGTACATTTATTTAGCCAGGAAAGATATCCCTTAACAATTGTTGTCATAATGTATTCTAAAATATTTCAGTTATAGGTAAACATGTTCACCCATGTTGTATGCTATGGGTGTTTCAGTGATCATTCTTTTCATTTACACCAGTACATACCTTCTCCGCCTTCAAACCAATCAATATTGACAAAGCAAGATACATTTGAAAGTATTTATTTTAAAAGGCCTGTATGTGTTGCCAGAAATCAGAAACAAGGCATTAATCGTCAAGCCTAATAAATGGAATTTAGAGTGTTTTTACTGTCAAATTGGGTCTTTTTTTAATAGAACAGGTAGTCCCTGACAAGCATTTTGAACTAATTTGCTCTGGCAGTAACTAAAGAGCAAGGATGTAAAGAAATACATATAAAACACATAAGTGAAAAAACCGGAGGAAAGGAGTTGGGCCATCGTGGATGAAGGGGTTTGCTTTACAGTCTTTCACTCAAGCATATTGAAAAATCAGTGTCACCAGAGAAGGGAGTCAACACTTAAATCAGTCTAGAAACTGAGCTTTAGTAGCTACAGGATCCTCGTGGGAGCAGGAAGGTTTCTCCAAGATGCCAAGAGTTTGAGACAGATCAAAAAAAGGCAGAGGTTAAAAATAGAGTAAAAACAATTTAGAGCACAGAGAAGGGGTGATGTGGAGAAGCTGATGTGACAGGGAGAAGACAGCTAAAGTTGATGCAACTTTTGCTTCAGTTAACTTTTGAGTTTTAATTGGATGCTATTCCACAGAACCCATAGCAACAACCACTCAAGTACAAGGCAAACTTAATTTTGTCTGAGCTGACTACGTAAGGATTGTGGACCAGATAGACTCTCCCACAGTTCGAATCTTTCAATCTTTTCATCTCTCCATTAGGTAAGCCACATTTGGGACAACCTCAGTTTGTATTCATGAGATGGCCAATAAGAACTGAAAGAAAAGCTGAAATTCAGGTGTGAAGTTCACGATTAAAATTAAAATGTAATTATAATTGGAAGTAGTATATTACTTTGTTTGTTGGTCTGGTGCCTGTCTCCAGGGGTTATTGGGCAAATGGCAGAGTACACCCTGGACAGGTTCCCAGTCCATCGGAGGGAATTACTCAAAATATCTTTTATACTTTAGATTCTTCAAAATAGCCCCCTTTGCTTTGATTGCTGCTTTGCATTCTCACGATGAGCTTCATGAGGTGCTCACCTGAAATGGTTTTACAACAGTCTTAAAGGAGTTCCCTGAGGTAGTAATAAAAGTAAAGACAAACCATTGAACGACAAGGTTTAAGATGTTTGACTGGTGTGTATATAAACAGTTAAAAAACGAAGACTTTCCAATTCATTTCTGTAAAATGTAATACAAAAGAAAAGAAACACTGATGAGGAATAAATTAGGCTATTTTAATTCCATTAAAAATGACCAAAACACACACAGACATATAACATCAGAGGCAGATGATTAGAATATCCATACTCAGCATTTTGGCTTTAGTGTATTGTGCTCCTGACTGTTGAAGTGAGAGGGAAAATCATGGTGATATGAAAATAGCTGCCAGGCCTTCAGAAAGGAGATTGCAGCAGATTATGAGTCCGGTAAGGAATTCGAAAAGTCTCAAAAGAATTTGAAATCAAACATTTCACTTTACAGAAACTCCAGAATAAGTGGAGGACATGCAAAACAACTGCCAACATTCCCAGGTCTGGTTGCCTAAGCAAGTTTATCCTAAATTCAGATCGCAACATGCTAAAAGAAGTCAGTGCATGCAGATGACGGAAAGAGACTGCAATGGTTTCATTTTAATGGTGGCAGTTCGAGGAGAAAACCTTGCTTACTAAAAAGAACTTAAAGGTCAGACTTAAGTTAGCTGGAAAAAACAAGTATCTGGACTTTGAACAGATGAATCTAAAAATAAATTATTACAACATCAGCATAGAGGATAGTTACAGCATTTCAGGGAAACAATCTAAAACCAACTGTGAAGCAAGGAGATGGAAATGTCATGGTTTGGGATGCTTTTCTGTAGCAGAACCTGGCCCATCATGAAATCTACTATGTATCAGAGGGTGCCTGAGTAAAATGTGAGACCATATGTAAGAAAATAATTAACGCTGAAGCCGAACTGAATGCTGCAACATAACAACAACAACAAAACTACCAGTATGGGCCACCATGGACTGGCTGAGAAGAAAGAAAGGGAAAGTCCTAGGTTGAGTTAAAGTTCAGATCTTGATCTCATTGAGGTGCAGTGGAGCAGGCGCGTCGTTAGAACTTGGCTTCCGGGGCTGAGGCCCCGGATGTTTTCTGAAAAGCCCTGGATCTCTTAAAAGACGAAATTAAGAAGTATTAAAAATATGCACTAAGCCACAAAATGGCATTGGATTTCACACTTTTATCTAAAAAAAAAATGATTTGTTTCTGTTGTGCTCCATATAATCACTGCCCGCTTCAGCTTGCCTGGGAATAAGTTAAAAAAAAAAAAAATAAATTTTTTATCTGCCCCACACATCGCGAATTTTTCGCCAAATACGTTGGCCCCGGGCATCGGCAAAAAGTTACACGGAGCCCTTTAAACGGGGCTCGAATAGGGGCTTTTTTCCAGAGCAAAATGCCGGGGGCCAACCGGAGAGCTCAGTTTTGGTGCGTGTTTTGCGCACAGGAAAAACAGGGGGAAGCAGGGGGAGCAGCATAACTCAGGCTTAAGTTAGCGATAAAACCTGAATGCTGACTCAGAAATTTTTCTGATCTTAAGTTACAGCTAATCACTTGTTCACCCAGCAAGACATGGGGTGGGGGTTCAATCTAATGAGGCATCTTCAGGGTCATGATGAGGAAAATAGAGAAAGGGGGTTTTCACCTGAGTTATAGGTAAAGTTAAAAAGGGCCCCGGGGCCGTGATAGGGAAACAGTAGAAATCCTCTTTGTGAGCTTCTAGCTGGATTAATCATGATGTGAAAAAATTTTGGGTTTTTTTGGTTCAAAATCAAAAAAAATTTCACTAAACACAAAAAAAAAAAAGGTTCTTCAGATCATAACTTGCATCTCATCGCTGCAGCCAGTCCTTCTTTGCCGTTTTTTACATGTAGAAAGAATAAATTGTTGCTGAATACACCGGGAAAATATGTACTGCTGCCACTAAGATATAGAAGAAAAGGCTTCTTTTTCAAATCTTCTGTGCCGATTCTAAACATAGAGCTCTGCGTTGTTTAAAGGTGCAGTATGAGAAATAAAAATCATAGAAATTAATCACAGGTGTACCATTAACTAGTTAACTATTTTATTTTTATGAATAACACATGTGATATTATATAAACTAATTAAACAAGGATACAGGATTACTCAAGGCAATATATTCATACCATATGTATACAGTTATTAATAACTGTAATATTAATTTTAATAACAGAACAAAAGATTACAGTCCATAAAAAGGTCCAGGATGAGGCTCTGTGTTATGTTTCAAACACTACAACTTAACACCCATTTCTCTCAGAAAGTGTTTAATAGATAGAAGTTAACTCATGGCTCACATGCTCAGTGGAGAACAACAGACTCTGCTGTAAATGTTTCATTTATTATTTTGGCAGGCCAAATTTCTTCATAAGTGGAATGAAGGGCTGAAAAGATGGCAGTAAAACAGTACAGGTTCATGAAAGAAGGAACAACTTTAATCAAATGTTTGGAAAACTCTCAGTATAAAATTAAATAAATGTGTTTTTAGGATCTTAGCGTTTGACGAAGTTTTAAATAAATCAACTTTATATTTTTTGAAATGTAAGAAATTAAGACCATGGAGCCTCAGGAGTGAAACATTTGGATGAGAGTGTAACATTTCAAAGGTGATTTCCATAGATGAGAAAAGAAGCACATTAATTTGGCCCATAGTAAATATCTGAGCTTAAGAACACATTTTGTCAGCAAAAATTTAGATTAGGTTTTTTTTTCTAAATACAACAAAATGTGTCAATTTCTGCTTCAGCAAAATTCTTTTCATCAAAAACTCTGTTTCTCCTTCATTCAGCTTCTAACAAAAAAAAACAAGTAAAATTATTGTAAACCTTTTTTGTTTGATTCACAATAATTTACATTCAATCAAAACCCGGTCTGGAAAGAGAACTGGTACAACATGTCCTATGTTATTTTAACTTTAAATGACTTAGAAACATGGCCGCTGTCTTATGAAAATTAAAATATTTTGGGTCTGGGCTAAAGTCCCCAATGTTTCAAGACCCTAAAAATGCCCCTGCAGTGGAGTGATTTGAAATAGGCAGTACACGCAGGAAACCTCTCAGAAAACCTTTGCTCAGACTGATGTCAGACTGGTAGATGGCTACATGAAGTGAGACACTTCTTGTAGCCATCTACAAGGGGGTTCTTCTCACCCCCTAATCTAACCACCTTTTGTTTTAACAAAGTGGGGCAAGACTAGTTATTATAAAGTAGGTTCTCCTAACTTCTATTAGCTGTCCTATTTTTCACATGACTTTTACAAGAAGGTAGCATGAAGACTGTTGAAAAGACCTTAATTAAAAAAGAAAAAGCAAGTTTTTTATATAAATGATGTGATCATATTCAGAAAATCATTTCATGAAGTAACTGAGTTACATTAATATCAATACATAGCAAACTCTTAAAGCCAAATATTTTAATTCACAGTAATGCTTTATGAAAAAAAAAAACTAAAGCAAAAATTTTGTCCGAAATGAGATTAAAAAGAATAAATTACAAATTGAAGTAACTCACGGAGACATAGGCAGTGAGGCAGGTGATGAGTGAGGCAGTGATGGCGTAGGGGATGGAGGTGTTGGGGCTTTTGGCCTCTTCTCCTGTTGTAGCAATGATGTCAAACCCAATGAAGGCATAAAAGCAGGTGGCTGCACCCTGCATTACCTGCACCACACCATAGAAAGCATGACTCATTAAAAGAATAGGAAAAGATGTGCTTGAACATTTTGGATTATATAAACAGTGCGAGACACGTTTATGGACCCTGGTAAACAATTTTAAAAAGCCTTAAAATAAAATAGCTAACATTGTTCTCCAACTCCAGCCTTAATTTGAGTTTTATTTATTATGTGAAACTAAACAAATCCCTTGTAAGGAAATGAGTGTAAAAAAAAATCACAAGAGGCATGATAGTTGTTAGCCCTTTAAATGGGACAGCCCATAGCTAGATGTTTTGGATCATTATCCTCTTACAAGACCCAGTGATTTTCCGTTTACTGATTTTATTTAAAACCTCCTGGTATTTCAAAAGGTTCGAGCTATGCAGTCCCCTCAAAGTTTTCCCGGTTTTGGAAGAGAAAAAGCCCGTGCATAATTATCCCCCCTATTTTTCAGTGTGCTTGGGTCTTTTTTACATGTTTTCCTGTTGTGGGAAATACTTTTTTTTAAGCATTGTTGTCAAAGAACCAATTGGCAAATAGTCTCATGCTGCTATGGAGATTCTGGACTGAAAAACTACTCTGCTACTCTCCCCTCCCTTCCCCTCCTCCATGTTTGGGATGTGGCATGTAAACCGGACCTCATTTAGCCTATTTCCTAGAGGCTAAAAAAAAGGGTTCTGGTTTACAACAAATCTTAAACCAATAAACAAAGCAGATTTTCCCCTTACGGCTTCTAGAAACTCGAGTATTTTCAGTAAACTGTTAGGGGTACCATTAATGGTGCTTCAGGTGATTTTGTAAAAACAATTATTTAATACTACAAATATATATCCAAAATAAGGTGGGATTTTTCAAAATTATTTAATTATTTCAGTTTGAAATCATGCCACTGCATTACAAGATTAATTTATTGTAAGGCTTTTTACACATCTTTACCAGAGGTGCCAATATTTGTGGCTGAGTGCATGCATGCATACCCCTGACCAGCCAAAGGGCAGGAATCTCCCTTCATCCCAGTTCTCTCCGTTGACAAAGAACAGCCCAGCAATCATCATGAACACCCACACAATGAGGTTGATGAGTTTTAGGCATTGTTAACCCCCAGAGTTTTTTCACTCCCAAACCCCTATTCGCTGCACCAAAAAGTTTCAGCAGCGCCAGCAGATCTGGGTATGACTGTTCTCCTTTACCTAGAAATAAGACACATACACATTCCTGAAAGCATAAACATGTATGCATGTATTTCATTTAGCAACTGTGGTGACAACTAGAATAAAGATCCCACATACTAAATAAAAAGATCAACAATTTTTTATGTTTTATGTACTTGCTCTCCTAATCCATGCCTGGGTTTACTCTCGATACTCCGGCTTCCTCCAAAGGTTCAAGCATATGTATGTTAGGTTCCTTGGTCTCTCTGAAGTCCCCTTTGGTCTGAGTGTATGTATGGGTAGTTGTGTGTCTTGTGTATCCCTGTGTTGCCCTGTGATAGATTGGCAACCTTTGTAGACAGTAGAAACATGGATATTTTATCCTGAACAATAAACGGAATAGAGGTAATAAATTCCTAAAAGAAATTTGGAGATTGAAAGTTCCAGCAGTAGATTTTTAAATTCACAAAAAGATATTTACCATCAATTCAAACTGTTGTTTTATTCAAAAGCTTACACCTAAACCTAAACTTGTATTTAGCTCACTAGCAAGGCAATAAAATTAAAACATCACAAAATGACAGCCATATGTTCTAATGTTTGCATGATAAAACATATACTATATTTGGCAATAAAACAACCTTTCATTTAATCCATGGCTTTAAAGGGAAAATTTGAAAATTTTGACCTTTGTGCTTATAAAAAAAATTAGGTAAAGTTAATTTTTGTGTGTTTTAAATATTCCATGGGTTTAAATAATGTTTTTAATGAATCCTAAAAGTTTTACTTTTTGGGGACATTTTTGGAAGGGGGAGTGAACTTACACTTCTGACCAGAACTAAATATTTTTAGAAAAATTCCACAATTTCCCTTGGGTGGGGAGGAACAATTCACCAGCTGGAAATGGAAACAACACTTCTAATATAATATGGAACAGCTGGTCATGCTGCAAGCCACGTGAGCACTCCTACTATGTTTTCAGTGTTCACTGGTAGATTCAGCAGGATGCATGTGCAAAGGGAAGGGCACTTCACGGTTAGATGTTCAGTTAAGGTTACTTTGGGTCAGATGGTGGAACTGGCTCTGTCTGGCAATATTTATCATCCTGGACTACAAAGTAAGAATCTGACAAGTCAGGTACAGTGAAAATAAAATTGCTAGCTCAGAAACAAAGCTGTTTACACCAGAGCGAGCAGCCCTCTTTACATGGCTACAACTTGGAAAGCTATGTTGGAGGACTTTTTTTCATATTTCAAGATGGATCAACAGATGCTATTTACCAGTATGCCTTGGTTTCCAGGATTAGCAGTGACATGTCATTAAAATTTGGAGGAAAAGGATTTGGTCAATTTTAAACAAGAAATTAATTATTTTTAGGTATACAAATACTGAACAACAGCAAAGGTGAGAGTTTCCTAAACCTGCTTTTTTGGATCTTCAGATTTGCATCTCACTATGTAACCTCTGTTTTTAGCACTGCTGTACCAATAGCTTGTTTTCTGTTTTCTAGGCAAAAAATACTTCGATAAATGTCTCGTCATGCCTGTAAACAAAGCATCTGAGTTATTTCCTTAACCCAAATGCTGGGTTTTGCGCTTTTGGGACTGAAGTTGGATAATTTAAACAGGATATGACAAACCCAGTTTGTCCAGCTATAAAAGTGGCTCATAGAAGCTTCAATCTTTCATACCACTGTTTAGGACAGTTTGTATTCTAATTGAGCAATGGTACAAATACATTGATTTATTTACTTAATTTGCCCTTCATCGTCAAAAAAGAACCCTCTGGCACATTTATCTGACAGAAACATTGACAGCGTGACACCCAAGATGCAAAGGCACTGCCTCTTACAAAAATGTCACTCCTAATGACGCTAAAGTTAGCGTCTCCTCACTAACTTCCTATCAGCATTGACCTAGAGGACTATTTAAGTGTTTTTAGGAAATTTTGACAAAATTGTAATTTGCTAAATCTTTATTTGTTAACACAAAGAAAATTGATTCTTAGTTTCCCATAAATATAGCTTAAATTGCACCTCGATTTTATGAACTCAACATCCTGTATCATGTCGTCTCATGAGCTTGATATGTTGCCACACCCCTGGTGGTATACATTGAGTATACATTTTTCTATCCAAATTCAGCTGTCTGACAATTAAGGTTTTTTTTTAAAACAATATGAGATTATTGGCTTGATTGTTTTTGTCTGATAATTTTTAATAGCTTTGACTAAAGAAAAAAGCAGGAAAGGCATCCAGGCAAGAAAGTCTTGGGTTTGAATCCTTGTGTGTGTCGTGTTTACATGTAGGCTTCCTCCTACTGTCCAAAAACATTTAGGTTGGGTTAATTGTCCACTTGTGCGTGTGCATTGTTAGCTATCCTGTGACTCTACACCCAGGTTTCCCCTACCTTTTGCCCATAACAGCACAAAAGATTGGCACCAGCTCCTCATGATGCTGCCAGGATATTATACCTACTATAGAAAAATATTGGCTGGATACAAATAATACATTTTATCAAAACTAAAGTGTCTAATGCTAGCCTTAGTGTTAGACATTAGTCACTTTCAGCTACTTTTGGAATAAACCCCTAACCTGGTATCTTGGGACACACCCATAACCCAAACCTGTTGTTTAAAACCTACCCAGGGCTGGATCAGTCCAGGACTGAGCTACCACAATAACAAACGTAAAGTGATTTAACCTAGTTTTTAGAGTGTACCTAGAAACATTTGACTTTAACTGACAATCTGTATATTCCTGTGAGTCCTAAAAAGGGCAAAATTAAAAACAACAAATCACTATTAGTTTCATCTCACGGAATTCATGAATCACCCAAAATTAAATAAACCTATGAAGTTTAAAGCCAAATAAAAAGTGAATTAATAATCCCAAAGCTGCCTCTTACCCAAGCCGTTGAGTGTGCCGATATGTGAAATCATGAAGTTGCTGATGCTGTGATTGGCCAGAGAGTCCGCCATGCTGCTGAGAGCTGACGCCCCCGCTGCTGTGCCGATCAGATACTCCAAGATTAAGTTCCATCCGATGAAAAAAGCCACACACTCTCCTACCGTTACATAGCTGTACGTGTAGGCCGAACCTGTAGTCTTAGGCACACGCACCCCAAACTCTGCATAACACACTCCTTCAGTAAAGGGAGGAAGACACACAAAGGCATGCAGATATAACTCTGAATTATTGCAGGAATAAAAGGCTGAGATAAGGGATCTGATGCTGTAGGGGAATAGTGAGACATCCCTTGATGGCCTATGAAACTAAACTATAAGGCCTCCACCCTTGTAATAACATGCATGCTTACTGAAAGGCTCTTCATGAATCAGAGAGATTTAACAATGATATAAATGTCTGGATCTGATTGTTGCTTTAACCACCCAAGTGTATGTGAAATAAAGGGAGAGAAATCAAAAGGCTACTTTAAACCACCATCACTCCTATTCTCTCACCTGAAAGTATGGATGCCACAGCAGCGATGATGAAGGATACAATGACCCCAGGCCCGGCCATCTCCTTGGCAACCAGCCCTGAGACCACATACATCCCTGTCCCAACGCAGCTGCCCACACCAAGCGACACCAGGTCCACCGTTGACAACACCCGGGCCAGTCTGGTGCCATGTGAGCTGGTGCCCGACACGGCTGAATCCAGCATGGACTCCACAGGTTTGGTCCTCAGCACACGGGATGTAAAGGTGTTCCATGCCGAGCCCCACTGTATCCTGCGAGGGTCCAGCTTCCCTACCAGACCGCTCATACTGAGGGTGTGAAGTCAAAGAGTAAAAAGCTTACGAGGAAGACTTTAAGTAAGTTGTTCTTTGATGTTTCTGCTCAAGTTCTGCAATTTCTCTGTAGACAGTTAAGTTATCCTTCATCCATGTGATGGAAGTGGACCTGATTTTCTCCCGCTATCTGTGGCTCTCTTAGTCTAGTGGAAGGCTTTGTTAGGTCTTACCCACATGGTGAGAGAGAACGTTACCTGAAATACAAAAGAGAGAATATTGACTTTTGCACATGGCCTCTGTTACTCACAAAAACTGCCTAAAACTGAGGCATACTTTCACTTTGATCACAAATGATTTGTACCTTAATTAGTGAGCAGCCTCATTAAAAGGCCTTCCCCTGTAGCTCTGTTGCTATAGCAGCTAAGATCATCCGCAACAACCGCAGTTCATCATTTCCTTTCATTGTTTGTGCCGACAAGCGAAAGCAGTATCTACATGCTTTATTGTTACCAAAAAACTTAAATGAACCTGTTTGTGTAATGTTTATTGAGCAAGCTGAAATTAAAATTTCAGTGACTTGTGTTTGTGGTTCTAAAAAGGAAATAGCTTGCAAAAAATACAAGTGAGAACCTTCAAATGTTGATGACTTTAGTAAAAATGTTACATTACTGGGTAAATTGTCCTGTAAGTAGTAGTAAGACACCAGATGTTTGTATGATATCAGAAAATGTTCATCCTGAATAAACAGATGATGGCACAGGACCAACCAAATGTTTATGCAGCAAGTATTGTAAAGTATTTTTTAAAATGTTACACGTCCCATCCTAGTCACACCATTAGCACAAAGCATTGTACAGTGGCTTTCACTTCACTCTTATGTTTGCAAATTTTTACCACATAACAATGAGAGGCGTCACTGTATTTCATTTGGATTTTATATGGTAGACCAACACAAAGTAGTGCAAAATTATGAGGTGGGAGGAACATGATAAATGATTTTAAAGAGATGTTAGAAATATTAATCTGAAGTGTGGTGTGAGTCAACCAACTTTCTTTACAATTACAGCTGAAAATTGGAATATGTCTCTGTTCCCTGTAGACATCTAGACATGGAGATTATTAGTCACTCTTCTTTGTTAAATAGTTCAAGGTTAGCCAGATTTGATTAAGAATGGCTGTGAATAGCAAGCCACAGATTCTCAATTGGGTTTAGATATGGACTTTGAGTAGGCCATTCTAACTCATGAACATGATTTGATCTAAATCAGTCCATTGTAGATCTTGCTGTATGGTTAGGGTCTTTGTCCAGTCTCATCGTCTTTGCTGCATCTACCAGGGTTTCTACAAGGATGGACCTGTATTTAGCTCCATCCATCTTGATACTATAAATAGTGTTTTGCATGTAGACCAAAACGTTCACATGTTGGTCTTATCTTACCAGTACCCATTCTTCCATATGGTTGATGTATCCTCTGATAAACCTCTGCTTCTGATAAACTTTAAAGAGCCTTCTAATGGCTTTTTCCAAAAGTGGCTTTTCTCCATGAGTACACAACTAACAGTTGTCCAATCAAAATAGTCTCCCACCTGAGCTTGGTATCTTAGCAGCTCATCCAGAGTTACCATAGGCCTTTTGATTGAAATACACAAAAGTGAACCCTATTTCCTAATTTAGGGACTTCTAAAGACAACTGAATTTTGTTAGACTAAGGGAGATGAGAATAAATCATGCTCAATACAAATGCATGTCGCAGTTTTTTGTTTATCATAATAAAACATAACAAAAGACATGTATCATTTTCCATTTACTTCACAAATGAAAGTGAAAACAAAGTCCTAAATATTTCAATGAAGTTAAGGTAAGAAGATGTGAAAAGGTTCAAGGGGTATAAATACTTTGCAAAGGATTGTAGATATTTTAGTTAAATGGTGAAACATTGCTGAGAAACTTACTGGCTCTGTGATTCCTTCCTCTCACAGTGTTTTTGTGGATAATGATGAGATTTAGGCATACTGCTGAAAAGAGAGCTGTCACAGTTCTCAATTTGAGCCCTCGTCTCTCACTCCCTCTGAGCGGTGCTGGACCAGCAATCACAATTCATCTACTTCAAGCGACAAACGCAAAGTAACTGAACAAACACTCATATGTGGCACACCCACGGTGCCTCTCAGCGATGATAACAGCAATTACCCAGCTGTTTAACCAGAACACAATAGGGCCAGTAGTGTAGCTGCACTTAGTGGAAGCACAAGGATGTGTAGCGGTAGAATTTGCTCCAAAGGTGATGTAATGTGAGTGTTACGGTGAGCACCGAGTGGAGTAGGAGCACTTTGACTGACACAAGGGCAACACGTGTACATTTTAAACATGAGCTTGCAGGACAAGCCAAATAGCAGGTTTATATTGCAGATTACAATATACAAAGTAAAAAGTGTTAAAATAAATAATTTTTTATTGCAATAGCATAATCTCACACTGAAAATGTTTGACCTTTAAATGCATTTTATCAGTTGGGGAAAAATTCCACACTAAGCAGTAGTTTTTGACAAAATCAGTGTTGATCATACTTTTTGCAACCCTAATTTGAAAATAGGACAAGCGTTACCATTTTACGAAGTTGAAACAAACGGAAAGGGGGATCTAAAAACCAACAAGTTTTTGTACCTTTTCCCGGGGTTTTAGGGTTTTTTTTTTTCTTTTAGTTCTGAAGGGATTTAGGTTGGGGGCCCGGGGGGTAGTCCTTAAAGAAAAAAGATTTGGCCATGTACGTTCTAGATCATTTCGCTGTAGAAAGACTCAATAACGGCCCATTTCCTGTTTTTGGCAGATACCGATAAATTTAGATTGTAAATATCAAAGTATTTTAAAGAGGTAATGATGTAATGCACTCTAACTATGTTCCCAGGGCCTTTGGAAAGGACACAGGTCCACAGCATCATACATCCTCATGAGATTTTTTTTTTCCCACATCATGCGTGTTCTTTCTCATCAAACCCAAATGTACTATTTCGTGGCGAAAAAAACATTTGGGATGGCAGGACAGAGAACATTTTGTTTCGGCATGTTCCCAGACAATTGGTTCACATGTAAACAGCATCTAATGGTTGTTATGGGGTCTTGGGAACACCAAAATATTGCTGTTTGTTGAAGATTCTCTAACAGTGAGCTTAGGAGATTTTATTTTATCTACTTTGCCACTGAGGGCCAAAAGCCTAACAGTTTAAAGCATATTTGTTAAGCAAATATATGGAAAAAACAACAGAAAAGCACTTCATCTATATGATTAAAGGTGTAATAAGAGGGTTAATTGACCACAAAGGCACAACACTGTGTGCTATATCAATTTGTCAAATAAGCAGCCTGAGAGAATTAGAAACTGCATGTTTGTGTTAACTAAATGTAGGGAAGAATCAACACTAAAACTTAGATTTTCTAAATTTTTCTCACTCCCTACTCTTTAATTAATTTAACAGTTTAATAGACCATGAGGTAAGGATTACTGATGCTTGACAAATGATTGTTCTCTATTGTCTAAGTAGTAGCTGAAAGCAACTTATACACACTCGCATGCTCGTTTAAATAGATAACAGTAAAAATCAAGCTGCTGCCATCTCTCAATATTAAAAGGAAAACTTAATGCCAAGAAATTAGACACTAACTTTAAAACACACAAAGATACAGCCTGAAAAACCCTAGGATGAGATTCAATGACAGCATAACCGAATCAGGTTATAATGCAGCTCTCCGCTGGATAAGCTATTACAGGAACCACCCACCTAAACACTGCTGTAGACTGGCATCTGTCCCACCATTGCAGTGGCACACCCAGAAAGCAGGAACTGCATCCTGTCAGATGATATGCTCCAAAACAGTGCAAAACTAGTCTGAAGAGGCTTGATAAATACAGCACAGACTCAGCAAGGCACTGGCCTGCAAACCCAGATCCCAGTGGAACATGTAGTGGCTGTGCCAGACCAAGCCAGGTCAGTGAAGACTCCACCCTGCAACACAAACATTTCACTGGCAACATTAAGGAGTCAGTCAGTCACCGTAGCTCATTTCTGATCTGTTTGTGCTTTAAAAGAGCTGCCACACAAGTCAAGACAGAAGGTTTTACTGCGGCTGATCACTATCTGTGGATGATGCAATAACATGGAAGCACACATGGTAAAAAAAACATATTCAACAGCTTCCTGTGTGTAGGTGTTTGTTTAGAGGTTCATTTTAGAAACTATTAGGAGAGCAGGATGAAAACGTGAAGCTGACTAAAAAACAGCCAATCTGTCTTGTCATTAGCACATAAGGCACTGATCATCCACTTTGGCATTGTCAATAACAAGGTGTGCAACACAGAGAGATGCTTCAGCTTTAATCTGAAACACTGGTTGCCCTCCATTAATCCAATCACCTTCAACAAAAACAACAAAACCTAATAATTGAGAGTGTAGGGTGAGTGCTTTACAGATTGTCATCATTTCGTATCTCAAACCAAATCACACAAGCTGCTCAGTTTTACACCCCCCCCCACCCCACCCCACCCCCACCTTCTCTTTCAGTAACCACCACCTGCCCTGTGCTGATTGTATTTTATTTGAACAGGCACAGACCAACCAAACAGAGCTATACAAAGGAGCATGCAGCAGGTGTCCTGTCTGTTCAGCACCGAAGCAAAAGAAAACAACTTAAAGATTGTTTATGCAAAACATTATTTCCAAAATTGCAAAGTTACAAACTTAAATGCTTCAGTGTTTTTTAGAAATAATGCTATTTGATGCCATTGTAACAGTATCAATTATGCAGGTGGCAGAGCAAAAGTAGAATGTGCATCTTAGTATATATACATCTGTTATGTAAAGATCTCAGAGGTTTGTTAAATGAACAATATATATAATATTATACTATTTAGATTGAATGGCCTAGTCAAAGTCCAAACTTAAAACAAATTGGGAACTTGTTTACTAATTAGGTGTTGTCTGAAAGCAACGTGTTGGACTGGATTTTGTTTAGGGGTATCAGAATACCCCTAAATAAGAGGGCTGGATACAAATGCATGGCAATTTTTTCTGGTCTTTATTGGTAAAAGTTTTTACCATGTATCATTTTCTTTTCCTTTCATATGTGTCCTACTTTTGGTCTACCACAAAAGATTGCAACAAAATGGGAAGTCTTGAGGTTGTGGAAGAACAAAATAAAAGGACAACCTCAGTTCAATTTACATAATAATCTTCTGTTCCCTTAATCATAGCCAATAGGATGTACGCAGATTTAGAAATAATAACTCCAAGTTAATGCACGATAAGTATTTATTTAGTCATGTACTTAGGTACATGACTGCTCAAAAAGGCTTTTTTTTTGTTTCAAACATTCTTTTTTTTATATAAGAGACAAACCACTCCCTCTTATGAAAACTATGTATAATTTTTCCCCTGTCTAACCATTAGGCTCTACTTTGTGTTAGTCTCAAATAGAATCCCCCAAAAATACATTGAAGATTGTGGTTGCAATATGACAAACTGCAGAAAAGTTCAAGTAGCATGAATACTTTTGGAAGGCACTGTAAACTTATCTTAACCTGAAATGAATGCAAACAAGTCAGTGAATGGATGGCAGAACAGGAGAGAATTAACAAAAGTAAGAGAGTTTTTGCTGAGTTTGGTGTTCTGCCACAAGCCACTTCCCGTTCTGACAGCCAGGTTTTGTTTTTGCAGGGGCCGGGGAGCTTCAGTCTTGGCAAGATGCCAAGTGCATTTAAAGTTATCAGATAAGCTCTCATGATTATTAAGTGAATGCAGCTTAGTCCTTTGGGGAGCAAATATTGGCAGAGGATGCTTTTAGCATATCTGTGAAAAAATTCTTAAGCTGTAATAAAAGTTTGGAATGTGGTTGCCTTTTTTCCTCCAACTTTGGACAATATAATGGAACAATTTAAGAAATCTGTGATCTATCATCCTTGAGAGGGCACCCCCTCAAAAATGATTATTCAACACAACTGATGTAAACATATGAATGATTAATTATTTTGAGAATCTTCTGTCACTACATCGAGTTACAGTCATGGAGGGCCACCTACATGTTTCCTAATCCTAATGCATGACTATGCCTTGAGATACAAGCACAGTGGCAAACTGCTTCATGAAAAAAAGGTAAAGTCTTAACATAGTAGTAATTTAAAATATCCTCAGGATTTACACAGAGATTTCTTAGTTAGAGATAACAGTTCTTATGACACAACAGGGGCTGCAGGCATTATGTGAGAGCTCAGAAGGTGGCTCATTTTATGTCAAGTCCAAGCCAAGATAAGATGAAACTACCTGTTTTTATTCAAGACAAGTTTATTTGTGTAGCACCATTTATACAAAAAACTGTCTAAGTACCTTTTATTGGAAAATAAAAGAACAAAGGCAAGGAAAATGCATGAAAGTAAAGAAATAAATTGAAGGAATAACAGCAAAATGTCAGAATCACACAAAAAAGGACCATTAAAACATGCATTAAAAAATAAAGTAAAAACAAAAAATTAGTAAGACTTGATAAAAATTAACTGATACTACTTACTGCAGTTTTCCTTTAGTAAACAATCTGTTCTGATGGATTTTAGATGGGTTCAGAAACCTGAAAAGCAACTTTAAAATGTACTTAGGTCCAAGACCCGAAACCGCTCTGGGCCTGATTTTTTATTTTTTTTTACAGAGTTCAGTACAGGGATCATTATAATAATCTAACCTACTATTACATGCCATTTTAAGCCATTTTATTTAGTACTTTGAAGAATTGATAGTGCATTGATCTTTGTCCTTGATTACTACCATCTGTTTGGGTGCTAGGGCATGCAGTTTAGGAGGCCACCTGGGAAATAGTCAGAGGTACAGTCACACCGACTGCAGTGCATGTGTGATTTCAAAGAATTGAAAAATCACACCCATCCTCCAGTGTATTAGAAAGCTGTTTGTAACCAAATGGTCCACAATCCCTTCCTAGTGTCAGTACAAAATGATATACCCTACCAAACACAGACCGGTATGCTTTCACTAATAAATCGATAATTGAATTTCTGTCATAATCATCTCCATTGGTGTTATTGTGACTGCTCTTTTGATAAGAGAGCTGTCAGAACATCTATACTTGTGACTAATCAGCCATAACTAAGCCTGCCTCTGTCGGTGTCTGAAGTGCTGGATGAATGACTGGTTGAGCTCTCAACGCATCGTCTTTTACAGCAAGAGCTGCATTTATTTAATAAAGGCGAAACGTCTTCTAATCACTCGAAACCAGCTTGGAAACCTGCTTACATTTAATGGCCCTGGAAAGCCAAACTGGCCCCTGCGAAAAGCCCTGGCATAGTTCTTACTGAGTGAAGACAAAACAGCACAAGTCTTATTGAGGAATATGAAATGTGCCGTTTGTTCATCCTTACCATATATTTAGGATTTAATCTGACCATCACTTTAAAACTAAACTGCTTCTTTTTAAAGATTTATTGTATGTGCTACAATATAATATGAGTTAGTAGTAGTTGTAGAATAATGTTAGGTATATTGAAGGTTGGACAAATACATACACAGAGAGAAAACCAAGGCTTGCTTACATGAGAAAATATTACTGTGCATAATACATGTACAGCTGGATGTCAGTTGCTTACACTATCAGGATTTTGTCATAATGGGTTTTTTTGTTGGACCAATATGCAGGGAAGAACTCCAGAACCTCGAAGTTTGCAGGTAAGACGACACTTTATTACTCCTGCCAGGATCGGACAGGGTAGCAAACACACAAGATCAGACATAATCTCACATAAGGAACCAGCGGGGACAAAGGAAACAAACGGGCTTAAATACATAACTGAGCAGCAGGGGGAACCAATGACAAACGTTACCAGACAATCAGGGGAAAACACAGAACAGGTGTGGGTTTGGGGTGCAGGGAGACAGAATACAAAGGACTACCCAGGTAATAAAACAAAAACACAAGCAGGTATGACATAGACCCTCCCTTTAAGGGCGGATCCAAGACGCCCACAAAACAAAAACAAAAACAAAACAAACATCTGGCCAGGGTGGGCGGAGGGGGTCTCGGAAGGAGGGCAAGAGATCAGGCGGACGGCCCAGAGGCCGTCGACGGCAGATCCGACGATCAGCAGGCCAGCGACGTAGGGGCTGAGCAAGCCGACGAGGTAGGAGCCAATGATCTGTCGGCTGGCGGTGGGACCAGGAGAACGCACGGTGGAGCTCAGAGGCGCGGTGCGGAGACCCCTGGAACCCAGGCGAACGGTGCAGAGACCGCTGGGACCTTCGGCAAGGTCGTGGAGATCTGCGGCGGAGCCGCAGAGACACAGCAGGTGGAGAGGGTGTGTCCTCGCACCCCTCAGGGACAGGAACAGGAATTGGAGACAGGTCCTCCACGAACTCCTCCGGAATGGGAACCAAGGATGGAAGCAGTTCGTCCTCAGAGCCCTCCAGGACAGGACCGAGAACAGGACCAGGAAGTGGAGGCGGTCCATCCACGAGCTCCTCACAGACAGGAACAGAGTGTCAGGGCGGCTCGGCGGGGGACCCCTCCGGAACAGAACCAGGAACAGGATCGGAGTGTGGAGGCGGTTCAATCTTGAGCCCCTCCGGAACTGGACCAAGAACAGGATTATGAGTCGGGAGCAGCGGCAATAGCAGGAGCGAAGCCATGAGCCGGAAAGCCGGCTCCAGCTTCGGTGGAGAGGCGGGTGGAGGACGGAGCAGGAGATCTCATAGTCGCGGCGATCTCATCCAGGGCCCTTTGTTGCTTGGCCTCGATAGTGTGGTGGATCCGAGGATCAGGAAAAAAAAAAATCTTTCCACGCCTCCATCCAGTCTTGAAGGCCTTCTCCACGGCGAGCTGGGAGAGGTAACCAGGTGAGAAATTAAATTAACCAGGATCTCACCCCTTCTGAATTCCCTCTCCAACTTCCCTGCTTGGTCCCGTGGGCTGGTTCCTTCTGTCATAATGGGTTTTTTTGTTGGACCAATATGTGGGGAAGAACTCCAGAAGCTCGAAGTTTGCAGATAAGACCACATTTTATTACTCCTGGCAGGATCGGACAGGGCAGCAAACACACAAGATCAGACATATTCTCACATAAGGAACCAGCGGGGAACAAAGGAAACAAACGGGCTTAAATACATAACTGAGCAGCAGGGGGAACCAATGACAAACGTTACCAGACAATCAGGGGAAAACACAGAACAGGTGTGGGTTTGGGGTGCAGGGAGACAGAAAACAAAGGACTAGACCAGGTAATATAACAAAACACAAGCAGGTATGACAGATTTATGAGCATAGTCTCAGTACAGTGCTTAGAGCTTTCTACAATCTGGATGCAAATGTCTTTATCCTATGGGTATCAATCTCAATAATATAGTTATACACATTTGCTTAATTACATTTAGGCAGGCATTATTTGGGAAAAAACATTTTATCATGTACCAAGCCTCCCTTTGTCCTTTTTTAATGTAAATAAATCACAATTATTGTATAACAAACATCATATTCCACAGTTGCATGTATGCAAATATTTATAGAGAATTTCTTCCTGAAAATACCACACTAGATTCAGTTGGTCTTGCAATTGTTAATTGGCTGGGTAGATGTCTGAAGTGTGGAGATGTCCATTCTTTTTTCCCTAGCCTGACCGACATTTGTGACAGTGTAGTTGATTTACTGTCTTGGCTGGCTGACCAGCATGTGAAATACCAAATGAATCTGACATAAAAAGGAAACCGCAGGCTGTCAGGTTGATTTAATTGTATGGTTCATCAGCCATGCTTGGATTTGTCCAGTCAGTCTAAATTCTCTGGAGGCTAATTTTTCTATAAGAATTTTGACATTCATATCAGTTTTATGAGCGGGCTGTCAGACTAGAGGGATGTGATCCCTGCTGGGAAATGGAGCACAGCCAAAACAAGAACCCTTCACCTTTTTGCTGCTGTGGGTGACTATTTTAAAAGTCTGCTAAAGAGAAACTGGTCTTATTGGAATCAGCATCCTTTAACTTTAACAGGATCTTACAAAAAATATACATATCCCACCCAGACTTTTTCACATTATGCTTCAAACACAAATTCAGTACATTTTCTTGTAATTGTATGTGATACAGCAACAGGAAGTAGCAGATAGTTGTGAAGTGCAGCCAAAATGAAGTATGATTCTTTGGAGTCCTTGAACTTGATAAAGCACTATACAAATGCAGACCATTTACCATTAAATTGCTAACTGACTCATGCGGTGCTCTTCAAAATGGATAATGGAACTGGTTCTGAGGTCAAATGCTTATTTGCAATAAAGGCACAAAGTGTAGCCCAGGCTACGTCTTGGAGGACAAACAGCAAGCGTAAAATGGGAACATGTGCAGGAGCATTGGAGAAAGCAAGTATAAAAGCCATTATTAAGGGAAGACAGGGCAGCTTTGTAAAGAAAATTTGAAATTTAATTGATAGACTAAAGTTGACCAGATGATGAACAGCAAAAAGAGCCCAAATTATGAGCGCTTAGGATGTTGAAAGTTTCCTTTGTTGATATAGACAATTAGTTGGTGTTGTCAGTGAAGCACACATTTACATTTTATGCCAACCAGTGGGGTTTTGCTTCTTAAACCACTGTTATATTTTGGTTTTGAAATTACTGATTTGTATCTGTAAAAATTGTAAAAATGTAAAAGAAAAACTAAACTAAAATAAAATAAAATAGACTAAAACCAGATTGTCTTCATCTTTATAATTCCACTGATTACTCATCACGATTTGTGATTATGATCGGTAAATTATAATATATTTAATCCCGTCTTTGTTTCTAAAAGCCACAGTTTATAACCGCTCATTAACTATATTTTGAAGAAAAACAAAAACTTTGTAGCATGATCTCAGTAGACAGTGAGTGATCCTAGTAAACAGAATAGTTGCAATGTGTGGAAATTTTGTCAACAAAGCGAGTTTATTCACAGTTTGAGCCACCACAACCTCCTCTGTCTTGCCTTATTGCAACACAGTGGCAGCCTGAAGCTCTAAGCAAAGTAAATCTGGTTCCAGGCTGTAAGATGAATAGAAACAACAGTGCCACTCCCTAGAGCTCCAAGCTTACCAGCCATGATGGTAACATCTCTGTCTATCTACCCTTAAGTGGTAAACAAACAGCAAGGTAATTTAACACATAAAAAGACTATACAGAACTACTTAATGTTCAAGCATAAATATAATTTGTGAAGATTTAATCTAAAACAACCCTTTATACATGAACAATACCATACAACAATGTGCTATGAAAAGGAAACTGTTGCAAATAAGGAAAAACTATCTTACAGCTGTTTTTTTTTTTTCATCCCTTCTGTTCAGTCAGAAGCATTTGTTTACCAGTCAGAGAGCATCTCTTTATCATCACGCTCTCTAACCTTCTCAGTGTCTCTCTTATTTCAATTACAAATCTTTACGCACCCACATCTTCTCTGACAGGGGGGAGTTTATCATCTTACATACAGCTTTCCAGCAAATGAGGTCTTGCTGCCTGCCCTGCTCATCGTGTTCAAACAGTCTGCAGCCGGTTAAGGTTTTTTATTCATCTGTCTCACCCCTCCCACCCTCAATCACTTGCTGACTGTTTATGTTTTAATAGGTTAATTTTAAGTATATATAATGACATTTTTCAGGTACAAATAAAAATAAGCAACGTGTGTTTTTAGATCAGACATTTTATAATTAACATTGCAGTTACTATTAAAAATCATGGCAGTTTCTATTTGAACTGAATTGTTCTCCACATTGATAACGACAACAAAATGAGTTAAACAAAGACTACAAAATAACTGATTGTGTGAGATTAAAAGTTAGTACCATAGTTGAAGACCAGTTTCTAAACCATTTTCTGAAATCCTGATTAAGATTTGTTTGACCATAAGCAGTTCAGCCACAGGATCTTAACAGTCGTTTTACTTCTTTAACTCACCTCAGTAGCAATTTTTTTAATTTGACACACTTCTGGTTTAACAAGAAACATTATCGTGGTCAAGAAACAATATTGTGGTATCTTGAAGAGACTAACATACAATAGAATTCTGATTTCCAAATCAATGGTCTTTGCTCCTATTAGCTAGCAATTTACCTTCTCAGCATGAAAGGTACTGCTTTTTGTTACTGATTCAAAATGGCCACACAGAACCATCCCTTTTAACTGAAAACTGACAATTTCAAATGTACAGCTTACGGCTAATTCCTGATTGGCCAAACACGTAAAAATGTAATCTGTTTCTGGTCAGTAAATTCCCCATGCTTACAGCGATAAAAGGTTTAGCAAACAACACTCTTCAATGTGAAAGCTGTTAAGTCTGGAGGAAGACATAGTGATCTGAAATGAGGCAGAAACTTTTTGATCAATGCATCTCTAATTGTAACTACTTTCACCACTAGATAGCAGATATACAAAATACATTTAGGGGTATATTTCAGATTGATTTCAGATGGATCTGCACAGTGACTAAAAGAACATCATTCTTGAAGATCAAAGCAAACCTCCAGCAAGAAGATACTTTTAATGCCTCATCATGCTCTAAGAGTTATAATTAGTTGTCTCAATACTTCATGGCTTTGAGGTCTTTGAGCAACTATAGTTATAAATTTGTAACAAAGTTCAGATTACTATGTTGTGACAGTTATCAAGTCCATTTACCTCCTACACAGTGGACTTTATTCAGTCTTTTTCATTCATTTCTGTTCTGTCTTTCTCTTCTCTTAAGTGCTTACTGTAACACAATGATTCATTGTGTGCACCTATAGACCTTAAACAGAGACAAAGGCAAAAACACAATGTGTAAATGTGTGCAAGGCTCCGATCATATTGGCCTTCATGCGCAGGCAGGTTCTCTGACGTCAGTGCTAACCAGTAACTGATAGAAATAAAGGAGGTGGGGGTAAGCCAGCCATTCATAAATAAAATAGTATTTGTGTCTGTGTGCCTTTGCTGCCACGTATAGTCAGAAAAGAGCAAAAACAAGGCTGTTTCAAAGCACTGATCCTTAGTAAATTTATAACTTATGATTCTTTCAAATGGGCATGTACAAGATTATTATCTGGTGTTTTTTTTTTTTTAATGAAAACATAAATCAGTCTTTTAAACGAAAAATGAAACCAAGCTTTACTTGGTTTCAGTTGGTCAACACATTCTCATGTTTGGAATGAATGCTTAATGACCAGCAGAATCTGAAGGTCGAAGGGGAGTGGAGGGTTTTCTCACAGCAGGCTGCAGATCAAATCAATCCTCTGCAACAGCCCTCTCCTTCGCTTTGAGCACGTTAGCAGTAACTTATTTCTGTGAAACAAGAAATAAGTTACTGTGGTTATGTGCAGTATTAGTTTTCTGCCGTAAATAGCATTTTGTCTATTGCCCAAAAGGTTTCATTTTTGTTTAATCTTAAGCACCTTCATCCACGTTTGCTGTGTCGCCTACATGGTTTATGGCAAACTGCAAGTGGAAATTTTTCATTTAATCATGGCTATCCTCTGGTCACTTTTCCAAAGATTTGTAGAGTGCAGCTCCCATATCCCATCGTCTTTCGTTCTTTTTAATTTAGGGTTATCAGTGAGAAGGGGAGTTATAAAAATCATCATTACAGCCATTTATTTTTCACGTCATCATTTTGTGTTGGTCTATCACATAAAATCCCAACAAAACACACTGAGGTCGGTGTTTGTAACGTGACAAAATGTATAAATGGTCTGGTATGAATTCCTTTGCTAGGCACTGTAGGTCAACGGGCATGTTAACACTGTGGCAAACAGACATACTAGGCATGAAATTGCCCATTAGCAAGCAGTGACTGCAACAAAAGCCTCTGGCCCTGCATGTGATTCTGTCTTCTTAAAGCAGATCTGCATGTCTCAGAAGCTGTTTGAGAGTATGTGTGAGGGATATTCAGGGAGACAAACTGCAGTTGCTAAATTGGTCAGTTACATAATCGTCTGTTTATTCCTTCTTATTGCTATTGTTTCAGCAAATTGTTTCACATCAAATAACAATAGTCATAATGTTTCTTTTTTTATTTCTGCTATGCATTCTTTTGTTTTGGGAGAACTTGAAAATCATTATGTCTGATAATTTTGTAAGTCTACAGGTAAGTAATGTCCACGACAAGAGATGCAACAATTGCAGACTTTTGACAGATGTTCTTCTTTTAAGAGGATGTAAAATATATTTTTTTGAAACAATGACAAATTTTGAAATTTATTTTAATGAGTAGTGCGGTGCATCCCTGGAGAATGTAAATCATCAACGTAACACGAATCCCCCATGCTCCATCGCAGAGAGAGTTTAAAAAAAACAAAAAACAAAATAGCAAAACAGCAAATTTGCTGTAGTCCTTTTACCGTCATCTTATCTGCCTCAAGTCTTGCTCTCTCTCAATCTCTCGCAGCAGAAGGAATCACAGACATAGTGTAGTCCAGACATATTGTAGGAAACAAATAGTATGTTGCATATCTATGCTTTCAATTACTTAATTTGTAAACACTTCAATGACACTGACAACAGCTGACTCTTAGCCTTCTGCCCTCAGTAACAACTTCCACAATGAAGACTATTGCTGTCAGCCTGACCTGGCACCACTATTTATGGTGTGTTCACTGTTTGCTCCTATTGCCTTTTTTGTCCATAGAGGCTGTAGATGTTGGGAAAACTAGAAGAAAACCTAAACAATCGATCAGTAGGCCAGATTGTTTTATTTTATTTATTTATTTATTTTTTTGACTGTTCAGTTTTGAGTGCTGTTTGAAGTTTGGATGTGATTGGTCAGACACTTAAAACCACCTCCTGTTTCAGAGACTTTCTTATCATTATATGTGTTTGCTTAAAAGATGTTGTGACAAAAATGTTTCCTAATTAATTTAGCAAGTTTTGCCACTGTGTTGGAGTTTGTCTATTTATTTAACCGATCAGAATCTCTCCATTCCAGTCAACTGCTGAATTATTGATGGATCTCTGGAATATGCCCCTTATAAACAAAGTCATTCAACATGCAAACATATGATATTAACGGAAATATGTCCTAACACGACTTTGTTCTGCACTATCCTCAGCATCCCTGCTGCTATCTCTTATGGCTTTAGCCAGGCACCTGTTGAGCACTGACAGGCCCATCAAGCTTCAGCGTATTACTGAGCCATCTGCTGACGCCTGCTTTCAGCACCACGGACAGCACGCCATCACAACTAAGTAAAACAAAGAACTAAGAGGAAGGGGAGGAAAAGTAGACAAGACCTTATGGCAAATAAAAAAACAGGCAAACAGAAGGAGAGAGAGGATGGCTAGAGAGAGAGAGAGATCTGTCCATGTCATTAGGGATTAGCCTAGTTTGACTGCTTGAGGCTGTCAGTGTCTGAGTGCTCTTGTCCTCAAATAAACACAGACAGGCATCCAGTTGAACAGCATGTTACCTTCTTTAGATAGATAGATAGATAGATAGATAGATAGATAGATAGATAGATAGATAGATAGATAGATAGATAGATAGATAGATAGATAGATAGATAGATAGATAGATAGATAGATAGATAGATAGATAGATAGATAGATAGATAGATAGATAGATAGATAGATAGAATATACTCAAATATGCTCACTTGCAACAAAAATGTGTTTAATTATTTATATCAGCCTATTTAAGTTAGATACCTTTCTGTACAAATAGTACAGTTGCCTGCTGCAGCTTAAGTCCAGTGGGAGAAGCGACACCCACCCTAAACTCTTTTCTCCTTTCTCTTCCGCAAAGAAACATTACTTTAGGTGGGGTTTAGATACAGGAAGGGACAATTCCCTTCCCCATCTCTTTATCTGCTACTAAACAGTACGAGGTCGCACTGTTTCCACCGAGTTATGCGCCATACCTCTTGAACAAAAAAAAGGAAAACTGCACAAAGGAAGATGGAAAACAACCGTGTAGGGAGACGATAAAGGGAGATGGTGGGTGGGAGAACAGCTAAGTTTAGAAAAAGCATCACTGTGATAGCGTGCAGGAGAGAGGTGGAGGTAAATCACTCACTGTGCCGCGGCCGGATTAAAGGATGCCCATGTCGGATGCTGCAGTCGGTCGCTAACATCAGCAGCAGCAGCAGCATCTCCGGGCTGCTTGCGCGGCGCATCGGCGGGAGGCAGCACAGGATGGAGGGGGGGAGGGATGCGGGGAGGGTGAGGCTGATGATGTAAAACGGTTTAAATCATCCAAAACGTGTGAAGGCAGACGCGGTGTAACAGTCATCCGGTTTGTTTTCCTACCCGGCCAGGATGTCGTCGTTTCGGCCCACCCTCCCCAACCCGTGATTAATAAAGATCCGACAATGACACAATATTCCGGCCAGGATTCCTAATTACAGGAAAGAGACGCGGGCGCGTTTTGGCTGTTCTAGGTCAAATATGGACCGATCCAGTCCGGATTCAAAACAACAAGGTTTTTGCATTGACTCAGCATAATAAATTAAGTTTTCGATTAAAAAAAATAAAGGAATAAAAAAAACAGGTTACAAACGGTAACGTTAACAAATAGTGAATTGGAAGAATAACCAATTGGATTGCTAAAACCAGAAATATTTGTATTAAAGAGGATTTTTTAAGTTAAATTCTACAGATAAGCAGAATCAAGACAATTTCTGTCAAGACAATTATTATTCTTTATCACACTTAATAAAGTGTTGCCAGTCTATCTTCATGACTAATTGGTTGGTTACAAGACAATATCCTAAGCATTAGACATCTTACAGGGTTAGGGTTAGTGTGAGAATGTGTGACAAGACTTGAAAATTGATGTCCACCGATGCAGTCCATCAAATTTGATTGAAATTGATCTATTTTGCAAAGAGAGAAGACTTGATGCTGTAATTGCAGCAAAAGCGCACGCAAATGTATTCCACACCTCTTAGTTTATTAGTAAAAAAAAAAACAAAACATAAAAAGTGTCGTTTTCCTTCTACTTTACAATTATGCATCGTGTTGTGCTGGTCTATCACATAAGATTACAATAACACACATCAAAGTTTGTAGTCTCAACATGACCAAATGTGATAAGGTTCAGGAGGTAAAAATACCTTTTGCAAGGCACTGTAAGGCTAAGAATATGAACGCTGTTGCTCCCATTGAGGTGGTGCTCTTCTGTGAACATGTAATTTGGTTTGCTCTTACATAGAAGTAATCAATAAATTGTGAAACTGTCACAAATGATTTTCCATTAAATCACTCTGACCAGGCATGGTGGGCGGAACAGGTCACACAACATGTCTGTCATGGTCAACATTTTCCAGTATAGAAGGTTATTTAACATTTTTTTCTCATTTTCCACTGAAGAAGTGGCTTAAGGACATCTTAAAGCACATTATTGTTTTTTAATATGCTATGGCTAAGATATTCACCGCTTGTCTCCAAAGGCAGAGTCAGTGAGAGCCATGCAAAGACCTAAAGCTAAATTATTTATCCTGTGCTGGTGTATGATCAAATATTCAGCAGTTTTTTTGTGGCACAGCCTATTTATGTCAGTTGTATTGTGTGCATTTGTGGATCCCAAAAGAAAAAGTAAAAGAAAAAATCTAAATGCATTTACTTTAAACCAAGTTTAAAGTGTTAGAAAAATGACCCTTTAAGACATTTAGAGCAAAAATAGGTTTTATAAAAATATGTATGTGTTGCAACCACAAACTCTGCAAAGTGGCTCAATATGCATAATGTATCCTCAGAACACTATATTTCTGCCATTTTCATAAAAACTAATTAGTATGTCATTTCTGAGATAGCGTCTCGGAATATATACAGTTGAAACCAGATGTACAGGGGTTGGACAATGAAACTGAAACACCTGGTTTTAGACCACAATAATTTATTAGTATGGTGTAGGGCCTCCTTTTGCAGCCAATACAGCGTCAATTCATCTTGGGAATGACAGATACAAGTCCTGCACAGTGGTCAGAGGGATTTTAAGCCATTCTTCTTGCAGGATAGTGGCCAGGTCACTACGTGATACTGGTGGAGGAAACGTTTTCCTGACTCGCTCCTCCAAAAACCCCAAAGTGGCTCCAATAATATTTAGATCTGGTGACTGTGCAGGCCATGGGAGACGTTCAACTTCACTTTCATGTTCATCAAACCAATCTTTCACCAGTCTTGCTGTGTGTATTGGTGCATTGTCATCCTGACACACGGCACCGCCTTCAGGATACAATGTTTGAACCATTGGATGCACATGGTCCTCAAGAATGGTTCGGTAATCCTTGGCAGTGATGCGCCCATCTAGCACAAGTATTGAGCCAAGGGAATGCCATGATATGGCAAGCCCAAACCATCACTGATCCACCCCCATGCTTCACTCTGGGCATGCAACAGTCTGGGTGGTACGCTTCTTTGGGGCTTCTCCACACCGTAACTCTCCCGGATGTGGGGAAAACAGTAAAGCTGGACTCCATCAGAGAACAAAACATGTTTTCACATTGTCCACAGCCCAAGATTTGCACTCCTTTGCACCATTGAAACCGACGTTTGGCATTGGCATGAGTGACCAAAGGTTTGGCTATAGCAGCCCGGCCGTGTATATTGACCTTGTGGAGCTCCCGACGGACAGTTCTGGTGGAAACAGGAGAGTTGAGGTGCACATTTAATTCTGCCGTGATTTGGGCAGCCGTGGTTTTATGTTTTTTGGATACAATCCGGATTAGCACCCGAACGTCCCTTTCAGACAGCTTCCTCTTGCGTCCACAGTTAATCCTGTTGGATGTGGTTCGTCCTTCTTGGTGGTATGCTGACAGCACTCTGGATACCGTGGCTCTTGATACATCACAAAGACTTGCTGTCTTGGTCACAGATGCGCCAGCAAGACGTGCACCAACAATTTGTCCTCTTTTGAACTCTGGTATGTCACCCATAATGTTGTGTGCATTTCAATATTTTGAGCAAAACTGTGCTCTTACCCTGCTAATTGAACCTTCACACTCTGCTCTTACTGGTGCAATGTGCAATCAATGAAGACTGGCTACCAGGCTGGTCCAATTTAGCCATGAAACCTCCCACACTAAAATGACTGCTGTTAGCAGTTAAGCTAACAAAGGAGGCTGATAGCTTAGCATCCAGAATCAAAACACACACACTTAAAAATTCCGTCAATAAAAGGGTTAAAATGCATAAGCGTGGACGGCGCGTTATGAGCAACACTCTGTGTTTAAAATCACCCTTTAAATAAAGTTTGTCTTAACTTTAAAAACACATAAACACAGAACACAAAGCTGATCACGTGTGCAGATAGCCTGCGAGCACTAAGATAGCAAACAAAACCAAACAAAACACACAAACAAAACCAAACTTCATAAAATGAAGTGGATTAGATTAAATTTGGGATTTAATCTGGCAATAAATCCTGTTTTTCAAAACATAAAACAAACTATAAAGTTACTGAATGGATACATGCATTAAAATTAGGTCAGATACTAAAATTAACTGCAAAGTTAATTCAGTTTCAGATTGTGGTCTTACACAAAGCACAGCCTCTGGATACAGATGTGCAGCAACTGTCTGGACAGTGAGGTTAACTGAAGTTAAACCAAGTCTCAAGTTATTGCTTACAGAAGAAACCAGACTGAGTCAGAACATCTAAATTTTGCTAATGTAGCAGAGTTGATTGTTACTAGCATGGAGATATTGGAGTTATTAATTTTGACGAAAGTCTGAAATTGTGATCTCCTGGAATGTCACGAGTTATAATGTTCTCTTACATATAATCAGTGACATCTGATGTTAGAATTCTGATGTTTTGAGTCCTATTATGACCAGTGACAGCTGGTTTTAAGCTAATCACTTGGTGCATAAATAATATTCAGTTGTGTTTTTTTCATTCACATTTATTTACAGTGCAAGCTGTTCATGATAATGCCCACCCAGGGACGCCATAATGTTGTGATTATTAATCTGAGAATATTATTTAATATTTAATATTAATATTTTAATATTTTATCAAATAATATTTCGGTCTGTTAAGGGTTGTCCGTGAATACCAGCCCAGTAAGGCGATGGTATTAGGACAAAGTTGAAAGGTGTGAGCCAAGCTCTGACATTATTGAACAGCATAAACTCTGTACACACATGGAATGAATTCACACAATTTCTTAAAATACAAGAATTTATTAACAAAAATAAGTCAACTCAAAGTCAAACATATTTCACTCAACAAACTCTTTACTATGCTAAAACAATCCAACTAAACTACCAAGCAGAATTAAAGAATGACGAAGACTAATGGGCTATGTACAATATAAACAAGTTGAATAAAGATGATTGAAAATCATGACCAAAAGAGTGATGCAACATTACCATGCAATGTTATTTATGTCTGAGAACCAAGGATTATCTAATTCTCAACGGTGTCTCATTAGCTGCCTTTATTTATTGAAATAATATTTAAAGAAATATTATTAAAGGTAACGGTAAATTTTTTAAGGAAATATCCTTGAAAAGAGCCAAATCTTTCTGGAGAAATGGGGCTTAATGGTGTTTACTTAGTTATCAAATGTAGTAAAATGATGTTAGGGACATTTACTGGATTGAAAACTAAACCGTTCTGGGTAGATACTCTTCAACAGCAAGCACGTGGCCTAGGCTGTTAGCAGTTAAGCTAACAAAGGAGGCTGATAGCTTAGCATCCAGAATCAAAACACACACACTTAAAAATTCCGTCAATAAAAGGGTTAAAATGCATAAGCGCGGACGGCGCGTTATGAGCAACACTCTGTGTTTAAAATCACCCTTTAAATAAAGTTTGTCTTAACTTTAACAACACAAACACAGAACACAAAGCTGATCACGTGTGCAGATAGCCTGCAAGCACGTTTAGATCATTTCATCCTAACTGTTATTCTGCCAAAACCTAACCTCTGACTATGTTGAGGAAAAGATGTCCGGGGCGGCGAAGTTTGAAGAAACGTCCACAGTCAACAAGCGGTTAGCCTTCGGCTAACCTAACGAAGCTGTGGGTGGGCGGCCTGTTCTGTTGGCCGGACAAAACTGCACGTTACCGGTGATGCAGCGTCGTCCTTCTCTCAGGCAAGGAAAACCGCTTCACTCGGGTTGTAGAGACCGCGTCTCTGCTGGGGACTTTTCCCGAACACCGTGTGCGTCTGCAGGGCTCGGAGAGAAAGTCAACAATGCCGGTGCCTTAATTCCCCGTTCGTGGATGAATACTGGATACACAAACAGCAATTCATTCAATACTCAACTTTTGCATATGATCGGTGATCATATGAGACTCTTGGATCCAGTTTGAAGAGTTAAGTCTTTTTGCCAGCAAAAAGACTTCAACGCGCTGTGTCTACTCCTTGTCCGATGGTCAACCGGCTTGGAGAGGTCGGCTTGTGGGAGAGGGGGTGCTTTTATAAAGCCAGTGGCTTCATGGGAAGTCTTCTGTTACAACCCTTTTCCCCTTCTGAAGTTGTGCTGAAAGTCTGTTAAATGCAATTTATTTTGAAAACTCCAGAAGAGTTTGTACCGGAGTTTTAATGTTGAAATCCATGGCTTAGGGTTCCAACACCGTGGCTCTTGATACATCACAAAGACTTGCTGTCTTGGTCACAGATGCGCCAGCCAGACGCGCACCAACAATTTGTCCTCTTTTGAACTCTGGTATGTCACCCATAATTTTGTGTGCATTTCAATATTTTGAGCAAAACTGTGCTCTTACCCTACTAATTGAACCTTCACACTCTGCTCTTACTGGTGCAATGTGCAATCAATGAAGACTGGCTACCAGGCTGGTCCAATTTAGCCATGAAACCTCCCACACTAAAATGACAGGTGTTTCAGTTTCATTGTCCAACCCCTGTATATCAACCTTGTATAAAAAGACACAATCTTTTTTTTCTCACCCTTTGAGAATAAATCAGACTAAAATTTTTTTGTTTAAGGTCAGTTATGATAACCAAAATTATTTCCATTTACCAAACGCCAAAAATGAGAGACAGAATTGATGTGTTAGAGATCCACACCAGCTACATGGAGAACAGAGACTGAACTGCATGAGCAGAGACCAAAAGACACTGGTAGAGAACTCTGAATCCCAGAATGCACAGCATTAACAAATTGACATTATGTGTTCTGTGAAAGGAGGGATTTCCACAAGGCTGGAGATTCCTTAAAATCTTAGAGGTGGTCACCTGAAAAAATTTTCCAAAGAATCTTGAAAGAACTTCCCAGAGGTTCATTGAGAGAGAACCAAATGTTGGGACCACAGCCATGGATACAACATGAAAGATGCGGTACAAACTTTTCTGGAACTTTCAAAATAAATTGCATTTAACCTACTTCCAACATTTGGAAAAGGGCGGGGGGGGAACAGCGGACTTCCCATGATGCCACTGGCCGTATAAAACCCCCACCTTTCCAATGGTCCTTTCTCTACCACCCGGACTCCGCTGCGAGACTGGCCGGGGAGACAGCACGCTAATGTCTCTTTGCTGGCAAACAGACATAACTCTTCAACTGGATCCGAGAGTGTCATAAGATCACACGATCATATGCACGAGTTAAGTACGAATGAATTACTGTTTGTGTATCCACTATTCATTCATAAAAAGGGGAAATTAAGGTATAAGCATTTGCTTGACTTTCTCTCTGAGGCCTGCAGAAGCAAACTGTGTTCCAGAGAATTCCCCAGTAGAGATGCGGTCTCTACGAAGCCGAGTGGAGCGGTTTTCCCAGTCTGAGAGGAGGACAACAGGAGCCGCATCACCGTGGTAACGTGCAGTTTGGTCGGCCCAACAGAGCAGCCCCCCAGTCACTGGGGGGACTTCAAACGTCATCGTCGCCCGGACAACTCCTCCTCAACACGTTTCAAACGAGGTTAGGGTTTGGCCAGAGAGATTTAGGGTGAAATGATCTAAACGTTTTCATTTTCTGAAGTTTGGTTTTGTTTGTGAAACTCAGCTATCTTAGTGTTAGCAGGCTATCTGCAGCACACGTGCTCAGTTTTGTGTCCTGTGTTTGTGTGTTTTTAAAGTTAAGACAAGCTTTATTTAAAGGGTGATTTTAAACACAGAAGATTGATCATAATGCGTCGTCTGCGCTTATGCATTTTAACCCTTTTACTGACGGTATTTTTAAAGGTATGTGTTTTATCCTGGTGCGAAGCTATCAGCTTCTTTTGTTAGCTTTAACTGCTAACTGCTTGCTGCTAAAGAATATTTACCCAGAAAGGTTGTTAGTTTTCAATCCAGTAAATAATATTTCCCTAACTTTATTTTACTGAATTTGATAAATAAGTAAACACCATTAAGCCCCATTTCTCCAGAAAGATTTGGCTCTTTTCCAAAATATTTCCTTAATAATATTTCTTTAAATATTATTTTAATAAACAAAGGCAGCTAAGGAGACACCGTTGAGAATTAGTCATCCAGAAGGTTGGTTTTATTCAGCAGATCATTCTTTAAAACATTATTTTATTAAAATCATATTTTATCTGATCTTGCATTGTCAATGGTTGTCTAAACGTTTGCTGATTATTGCCTAAGTTAGTTCCAAAACCAACTTAACTCCATTTCCAGATTCTTCAAGATAATCCTTGGTTCTCAAACATAAATATTGCATGGTAATGTTGCATCACTCTTTTGGTCATGATTTTCAATCATCTTTAATCAACTTGTTTATATTGTATATAGCCCATTAGTCTTCGTTATTCTTTAATTCTGCTTAGTAGTTTAGTTGGATTGTTTTAGCATAGTAAAGAGTTTGTTGATTGAAATATGTTTGACTTTGAGCTGACTTATTTTTGTTAATAAATTCTTGTATTTTAAGAAATTGTGTGAATTCATTCCATGTGTGTGCAGAGTTTTGCTGTTCAATAATGTCAGAGCTTGGCTCACCCTTTTGATTTTGTCCTATTACCACCGCCTTACTAGGCTGGTATTCACAACTTAACAGACCGAAATATTATTTGATAAAATATTAAATTGTTAATATTAAATAATATTCTCTGATTCATAGTCACAACACAAAGGTAATTAGTTAGTCATCACAGCAAAGGGTGGCTACTTTAAGTAATCTAAAATATAAAACATATTCAAAGTTCTTTTACAATTTTTCGTTCGCTACATAATTCCATATGTGTTCATTAAAAGTTTTAATGCCTTCAGTGAGAATTTCTATACAATGTAAATAGTCATAAACCTAAAGAAAACCATTAAATGAGAAAGTGTTTCATCAGACCATCCAACAATCACACAATTTATAAAGGAGGTGGGTTCTGTATCCTAGAGATGAATGGGTTTTGGGATGAAATGTGCGCATCAACCACCGAACAAAGTTGCTATTAGGATGATGGCTAAAGCTGGTTAGAGAGTGTCATTATTCACAGTTAAACAGGTCCTGTACCAACTTGGGCAGACAGGCAACTCAGAGAAGATGAAGTCATTTTTTCTAAGAGCAACTAAAAAGCCAAATTACAGTTTGCTACTGCTCTCAGGGACAAAAACTTTAATCTTTGTTTGCTGTCTCCTGATGAAAATAAAATGAACATTTGTTGAACAGCTTTGTCCAGCAGAATGGGCCAAAATTCCAACAAACTATTGTAAGAAGCTTGGGAAGGGACAGGAAAAACATTTGGCCTTGGTCATACAGGAAAAAGACAATTCTACCAAATAGTAAAAATCTGAATCTTGTGAAAATGAAAAAATGCCGAAAAAATAAATAGTTTTGGTATTTATTACTGGCCTAAGACAGAAAAAATTTAGTCTGATTTATTTTTAGAAAATGGGTCTTTTTTTACAGTGCACATAAATATCTGTGTTCAGCTGTATATTTAGTTTGTTTGTGAAGGAATATGTGTTAATAAATATGTACACCACAGCACTTATAACCTAAGTTTATTTGCATTGTCAGCCCCATGTCTGGCCTTTGGTTGCATAATACATACAAGCTATTAACTAAAAAAAAATGCAGATTTTATGTGATTAATAATTTTATTATATTTGTGGACATAGACTTCCATAACACAAGGCTGTGCTAAATTTCTCCTATTTTAGCTTCGCTTCATTGGCTCCCTGTTAAATCCAGAATAGAATTTAAAATTCTCCTCCTCACATATAAAGCCCTTAATGATCTACAGGGGTTGGACAATGAAACTGAAACACCTGGTTTTAGACCACAATAATTTATTAGTATGGTGTAGGGCCTCCTTTTGCAGCCAATACAGCGTCAATTCGTCTTGGGAATGACATATACAAGTCCTGCACAGTGGTCAGAGGGATTTTAAGCCATTCTTCTTGCAGGATAGTGGCCAGGTCACTACGTGATCCTGGTGGAGGAAAACGTTTCCTGACTCGCTCCTCCAAAACACCCCAAAGTGGCTCAATAATATTTAGATCTGGTGACTGTGCAGGCCATGGGAGATGTTCAGCTTCACTTTCATGTTCATCAAACCAATCTTTCACCAGTCTTGTTGTGTGTATTGGTGCATTGTGGTACGCTTCTTTGGGGCTTCTCCACACCGTAACTCTCCCGGATGTGTGGAGCTCCCGACGGACAGTTCTGGTGGAAACAGGAGAGTTGAGGTGCACATTTAATTCTGCCGTGATTTGGGCAGCCGTGGTTTTATGTTTTTTGGATACAATCCGGTTTAGCACCCGAACATCCCTTTCAGACAGCTTCCTCTTGCGTCCACAGTTAATCCTGTTGGATGTGGTTCGTCCTTCTTGGTGGTATGCTGACATCACTCTGGATACCGTGGCTCTTGATACATCACAAAGACTTGCTGTCTTGGTCACAGATGCGCCAGCAAGACGTGCACCAACAATTTGTCCTCTTTTGAACTCTGGTATGTCACCCATAATGTTGTGTGCATTTCAATATTTTGAGCAAAACTGTGCTCTTACCCTGCTAATTGAACCTTCACACTCTGCTCTTACTGGTGCAATGTGCAATCAATGAAGACTGGCTACCAGGCTGGTCCAATTTAGCCATGAAACCTCCCACACTAAAATGACAGGTGTTTCAGTTTCATTGTCCAACCCCTGTAGCTCCATCATACACCAGAGATCTGATTGTTCCATATGTTCCTTACAGGGCACTTCGTTCACAGACTGCAGGTTTACTAGTGGCTCCTAGAGTCTCTAGAAGTAGAATGGGAGGCAGATCCTTTGGGTATCAGGCTCCTCTCCTGTGGAACCAGCTCCCGGTTTTGGTCCGTGAGGCAGACACCCTGTCTACTTTTAAGGCTAGGCTTAAAACTTTCCTTTTTGATAAAGGTTATAGTTGGAGTGGCTTAGTTTAGGGAGCCTTCCTCCTTCCCTGTTGGATGGAGTAAGGGGGAGTCAGGTTTAGCCTAAACCGGCTCAGTTATGGTTGAGGTGCAAACACACCCTCCATTTCTGCTACCTGTATAACCCCTTCTCTTTTCCAGTGGTTATAATCAGTCTGACAGAGAGAGGTATCCCAATCCTTGTGGTTTTTAGTATAACAATGACCATCAGTGGGACCCTTTGTGGGGTGCCTTGAAATGACATTGTTGAAATAAGCGCTGTTTAACTAAATAATCTGAACTGAAACTTTCTGTGTAGTTATGCTGCTATAGGCTTAGTCTGCTGGAGGACATAATGACCACTTTCACCCTCTTCGCTACATTCTCACACAACTCTCCAATTTTGCTGTTATTTCAGCTTTTAACTTTGTTCTCTCTCTTTTCTCTTCCTAGAAGCTACACCTGGCCTGACTCTGTGTCAACCTGTGACACCTTTCTGGAGAGGGGAATCCTCCGAGTTTCTGCTGGCAACAACTTAATGCTCACCCTCTACCGATGATCCACATGGCCCTGTCTTTCAGTGTTTAACCCTTTCTCTCCCCTAGACGTGGCGATTGACTGAGCTTTTACTGAAACTAATTATATGTGCTCTCTTCAGACTCTAACCTTGAAAACTGGCTCAGAGTTTATATGTTCTTTCTTTCTAGATGAAACGACTAAAGGAGCTACATCCATTAACATTTACTTTTCCTTCCCATAGAAAGTACTCCTGGATCAGTGCTTCTTTGTTCTCTTTGTGCCTCTGCTCTTTTCTCTCTAACCCCCAGTCGGTCGTGGCAGATGGCCGCTCACACTGAGCCTGGTTCTGCTGGAGGTTTCTTTCTGTTAAAAGGGAGTTTTTCCTCTCCACTGTCGCTACATGCATTCTCAGTATGAGGGATTGCTGCAAAGTCAACGCCAGTGACTGTCCACTGTCTCTACATGCTCATCCGGGAGGAGGGAATGCTGCAAGTCACTGACTGGATGCAATCTGCTGGGTTTCCTTAGACAGAAAATCTTGTTATCCAATTTGAATAAATAACTAACTCTGACTGCACTGTTCAATGGTTAGGATTAATTGGAATGTATGTACCTGAGTTTTGTGAAGTGCCTTGAGACAACATGTGTTGTGAATTGGCGCTATATAAATAAAACTGAATTGAATTGAAAAAAAAAACAATGGAATTAGCATAAGAGGACAAGCAGGACTCCCAAGCAGTGCCAGATTGTATGTCTTGGTTGCAGGAATCAATAAAATTGGGCTTGGTTGGCATAACATCTTAAGAATAGGGCAACTTATTTTGACTTTTTTTTTCTGCACGTTGAGGTCATTGACAATCATCATGGTTGCTGCTCCCATTTTTTGTCTCCTCACCTCCCACAGCTTTTTTTTCACTTCTAAATGTCAGCTACCCTGTGGTCCAGCTACTGTGTGAGTCTGGGACTTTCTGTGAGAGCACGTGTCTGTGAATGAGAGAGGGAGGCATGAGTCACTAACACGGTGCCCTAAGCGGCAAGACAGATGTGTGAACAAAATGTCACTACCCATAATTCAGAACAATCTGATCAGGAGATTAGACTACAGGGGAGGTGTGAACCCTGATTTCTGTCGCATTTGATGCTGAAAAGTAACATAATGGTTGGTGTTTATTGCCAAAGAAATGTTTCATACACTCATGATGGGCCTTTAATGATGCATTGCAATATTTTATTAGGGTGGATTGATGATACAACAAATAACTTGAATGACATTCAAAAACAAGAATTGGATCTATATGTTTGAATTTGTTAAATATTTTTTTCTTCATCCACACATGGTCAAAATTATACATAAAACTCAAATATACACATACAAGTCCAATAATATTTGGCTAGCTGTCTCTCAGGAAGTTCAATAAGCTTTTGTCACAATTCTGGCTTTATGTTTGCCCATTCTAATTTAAGAAATGGTGGAATTTATCTAAATTTGTTGGTTTGAGGTTTAGGTTTTGGGAAGCCCATTCCAACATTTTTCTCCATGTTTTAATGATCTGACAGAAGCTGTAACCCCAAAGGTAAAACAATGTTAAGGGCTTTCTGGAGCAATCAAGGGTCATTCAAAGGTCAAACCTAAACTGGAGGTTGGTGAAACACCAGTATCACTTTGTCAGCAGACCACATGGATTACGGATGACAAACTAAAATGTCTGACTTTGAGCTACATTAGGTTAGGCAATATATATATATATCAGTACAGGTAATATTTACATTGTTTAGTAATACACATATTTTGGTAGAATGATAGAAATTAAAAATCCTGTGAACATATTTTAAATGTGCAACATAAAATTAAATGAACAATTTTGATTATGAATAAATGAAGAATAGTAAGGGATTAATAAATCATTTATTATATAGTTACATGCACAATATGCTATTTTCAAATTGCGACTCAGTAGATAGAAGTCCCTGGAGCTGTGCAGCACAGTGATTTTGTTGTATTTAGCTATACTTGCATGGAAAAGAAATGGTTTCTCCAAAACATATATTGTTGTTAAACTTATAACACTGTTTTCTTACTGCAAAGAAGAGGGCAGCAGCAGATGGGACTGTGCAGCAAAGTGATTTTGTAGTATTTAGTATTGTGTGAAACACTGCTATTGTGAAAGGCATTTCTTGTGCAGAAACATATATTTTTAATTCAACTTCAACATCCTCATTGAGCAACAGCAGCTTAAATAAAATGATCTACATAGTTGAGACAGTGAAATTTGGCTTGTTCTGTGTGTGCCTCAAGTTGCTCATTTGCATCTTATCTAAATCTACACTAATTGTAGGGGCAATATTCCTGTTAACAATAATTAATTAAGCATCTGGCAGACCGAAGAATATTATTATATTTTTATATGTAATTGGATGTAAATTAAGGCAGTTAGGGTATAACTACAAAATAAATGCCATTTGGAAAAAACATTTTACAGTCAAAGAAGACAAAATCTAGTTGTTCTTTTTTTTGGCTACAAGGACCACTAGAGGTGTCACTATTACTACTACTCTTAAATGCCTGATCCATTCCGGGAAACTAACCTGATTATATACGGTCAGAATTATGCTGGAAGCCTGTCAATGGCTATAGAAAGTCTGTAGTTTATCTGTCACTTTGTAAAGGATATTTAACTAAATATCAGTAAGGTTCTATGTATAATTCTGACCACAGGGTAGATAAAATCCATTAAAAAATTATCTTGTGCACCCAATTTTTTTAATTTCTTGAAATTAGTTTTTAGGCAATAATAAAACAGTTCAAATCCATTACTGAGGGGTGGATTACTGAGGGTAGCACTTTTCAACAGCACTGTTTCTGTATGTACAAAAATAGAAAAAGGGCTCTGTTACAGTTTTCCTTTTTTTCCATTGTGAATGTATTAGATTTATAGATTCTCATGTTTCCACCCAATACCAAAACTTCCTACTCATATTTCATCCTAATAAATGCTTCACACTCACATGCAATGAAAACTCTATTCCCTACTCAGTAGTCTGTCTTCCATCTGTGTCAGCCTCATTTGGTTTGTTTTAACAGACATGTATTATTCACTAAAATCTCCAGAAGTACTCTTCCTACACTCACCGAATGAAGCCAAGAGGACAAAAGCTTTCAAACAAAGGAGCCACAGCAAAAATATAGACTGCATACACCAAATATAAAGTAAATGTTGGAGAAATGTGAAGGTATTGAGACAAGAAAGATAAGAGAGATGAGTGTTAACACTTAAAGAATAACCAGAGAATAGAGCATGATGTAAAAGGGATAATAAAAACGGGGAATTGAGCTAGATAGGAAGGAAAACGTGGATGTGGCCTTTTAATGTATTTTTTAACTGCTTGGTTGTGAGGCTGCACAAGAACACTGCCGTTCTCTCTTACTTAAAACCTTTTTATCTCTTTCCAGAATACAGTACAGAAGCAGATTTAAAGAATTAAATATATGTGTAAATGTATCTTAAAAAGCTGCCACATATCAGTCTCACGTTAAAAGAAATAAAACCCTGTGTTTTGTCTTTCCTGAGTAGCAGTAAAGTCAGGATGCTGTGGTCTTGGAGTGGTTGATTTTTTTATCTGCTATTACCGGGTGGCCCTGTAAGCCATTACCTGGACTTCCTTTGAGTTTCCACCTGAGCGATCCACTGGTCTTCAAGCCCCTTCCTGGTTAACACCACCGTGGTAATACTCACCGGGCATGCACACCTCTCACCACGAGTTTTCTGCAACTCCTTCACCTCATTATATATGACCTTGACAGAATAATACTCAGTGTCTTCCTAAGAAAGCTGTACACAAGTCCAGTGTTTGCTATTTTCACCAGTTGAACAGTATCTGAAAGTTGTGTCTTTAAGAAAAAGAATAGGAGCAGCAATGATCAGATTTAGGACCTAAGTGATGTGTCTATCTACTTTATGCCACGTTTTTAGCAAATAGCCCTTTCTGAATTCATGCTTAATTCTAAAATATTATAAACTTGTCACACCGTGACACATTGATAGATGTTGTATTTTGTCATAGACTCAGCTAAAGAAGTGGAAACAAACTCTGTCTTGTTTCAGTCTGCTGGTAACAAAGCGGCCAAAGATATATTTAAAAATTATGTCTTTGACTTATTGCATTTAGACGTAGGACAGGTTTATCCCTTGCATTCAAAAGCCTTTTTGCGCCAAATTGATTCATAGGTCAGATTAAGAAACAAAAGAACAGTCCTCTTAAAGGGGAGATAATGGAATCAAAACAAGTGGAAATACCAGTCCAAAAAAAAAACACAAACTTTGAAAGATATTTAGAAAGCCTGAAGTAATATTACTCAGCTTAAAAGACTTTAATTTAAAAAATCCATAAAGAAATGATGGTTGATTCAAGAGATTTAGTCTGTGTGATGTAATCTGCTCTGTGTATTGTGCTCAGACAGGTGTCACTGTTAGCGGTAGCTGCACAAAGCATCTTTAAAAGACCTATCCTAAAACTTTAGGCCTTTCAGAGGAAGCAAGATAGCTTTTTATCTAACTGTTTTCTACACATGATTAACTGGAAACACAATAAAATTTGTCCCAAGCCAAATTATCAACAAACCCTATCAAAACAGTGAGTAAACATGCTAGCGTTAGCTTAGCTCTTCAGCAAACTACTTCAGATCAAAACAAGGTCTGCAGGACCAAAACGTGAGTTCATAGAAAACTGTAGCTGTGTGTGTTGAGTGAGCTATGTCTTCCAAAACAAAAGGCTGACCTGCAGAAACTCTTCATAGGACAAGATACCTGTCGCTGTCAAGAAAATAAAAAAGTGATACAAGTGTTTGAACATTTATGTTAGAATAGTTAAATGGGACACAATCTAAGTACTAATGTATATCATGCAAATATATGGTGTTACTTTGCTGCACTTTGAAGCCAACACACACACACACACACACACACTTTGTTAAGTACATCTCTTCAATTGCTTCTTAACACAATTAGCCAATCACATGGCAGCAACTCAGTTCTTTTTGGCATCTAGACAACTTGCTGAAGTTCAATCAGAGCATCATGGGAAAGAAAGTGGATTTAAGTGCATGTTTGTTGGTGCTGGACAGGCTGGCCTGAGTATTTCAGAAAACTGCTGATTTGCTTGGATTGTTACCGCTTAGGTTTACAGAAAGTTGTCTAAAAAACAAAAAATCATTCAGTGAACAGCAAGTATCTAGATGAAAATCACATTTGGATTTTAGAGGTCAGATGAGAATGGGTAGGATGGTTTCAGATGATAGAAATAAAACACAAGATCAACCTTCTGAGAAATCAATAAACCAAATAACAAAACTTACCTTCCAAAACTAAACAGTAGAAAAAAATATTTAAAAATAAAAGGCAGTTCACTTCTACAAACTTCTCAAAGTATTGGCATCTACTGGACATCTCAGACAAAGGCGTGGCTGGTTGGGATGAGCAGAGGAATGAATGACGAGCAGCCAACAGCAGCGTCATCTTATGCATCAACACTGCCTAGGTAACCATTACGTGTTCATCTTTCTTCTGAAGCACCTGCACACTCAGATTCACAAAATTAGAAAACAAGGAAAAACAAACACTTTACGACCGCAGTCGTAACAGCATTATTATAAATTCAGATGGGTACAAATATAAAAGCTTGTCTAAAGAAGTCTTGTTGTTGATGTTGGGGTAATGGTATGTTATCAGAGCCCAGTGCTAGCCAGGGATACCTGAGAAACAGGCTGGGGGTCACTATGAAGACGTTTTCTGGAAAAGTTGTGTCGACACCTAGTAATAATTATAACTGCATTGAAATATGTTACAAGCCACATTATGTGTCATATCTAAACAGGATCAACATTTTAGCATTAGCATGGCAGTATTGTTACTAATAAAAATGTTGGCATCGATGTTATTAGTAGTATTTCCCTGGTTTTAAAAAAAAATGTGTTTTTCAAACTACTGGCCTGACTAGGTACCCTATGTCAGTCAACACCTAAGCAAGCTAAAGCTAATCTTGTTAAGTCTGTGCAAATTTAATTTTACAGTCTTGGTCAACAAAAGAAAACTAAAATGCCTAGAGCCTCACATTAGTAAGTGTCAGACCTGCCTTTAAATGCCGTGCTTTGTGAGGTCTTTTCTGAGGCATGGTGGGCTTAAACCTATGATCCTCTTCAGGTGTTTGAGGTCTTTCATCCCCACAGGTGTTCACGCAATGCAATGGGTCATTAGCGACAGCCTTCACTGCTACTTGGACTCAGCTACTGCAAAATCTCTTGCACAAACACACACAGACACACACACACAAATAAAACAGGTTATATAAACAATGTAATCTGTCTGTAGTTTGTGCCAAACTACGCATGTGGGTACATTTGAGAAGTATGTATTCTTATTCTGATGAGCCCTTCACATTTGCTATAAGGATAGACTCTGTGTTTTGAGGGGAATCATTATTCATTGGTGTGTGTGTGTGTGTGTGTGTGTGTGTGTGTGTGTTGTGTGTGTGTGTGTGTGTGTGTGTGTGGTCTATGTGACAGGTGTGTGTCTGTGTGATCACATCAGTCAGGTCAGGTTCATTCTAATTGCCCTCAGCATTCTGAAAGGCTGATAATAAGTGATACAATGACATATGCAGGGCACATTGAGAGAGTAACCATGGTAACCGTGTGTGTGAGGTGGCGGGGGGTTTAAAAATAAATGTGTTCATGGGTGTACACAGTTTGTCAGCCAACCACCTATTTATTGTTGAAACAAAGCATGCCTTTTTAAAAAAATTGTATTCCTCAGTTATATTTAAATCACTATAAATCTGCAGTTTTAAATACATTAAACCAGCACACAACAGTATTTTCTGTGATGTAACTTTGGTCTAGAGAATTTCTTTTGAGGCATCTATCAGATCAAGATATTTTCAAATGTTAGAGGGGGAACAAAGAATAAGGAGTTTCTAGACAGGAAGCATTTCGACAGTTCCTTCAGGTTGTCACGGCAGACATCTAGTCTTCAGCAGATAACAGGAAGGCTGAACACAGTATAGCACAGTTGCCATGTTTTTCTGTAAAAGTCTGATTCTATCTACCATGGGTTATGTTGGATTTGGAAATGTTGGAAGTCTTTTGGAAATATTGCAGTCAAGGTTAGTGGAAAATTTTCTGCAATTGGTTAAGCTAATTGCGCTAATCGTTAATATAGGATGCTTAAGGCAGTTGAAAATATCATAATCATGTTGTCTTTGTTTTGCAATGTTAGTGAAATCCTGTTAAACTCCAGAACTGTGTTCTCGCCCCCACACACACAGTGTGACATCGCCCCTAGTCCTACTATAAATAATTAATGATTATTCACAACAGGAAAGCTGCTTAAAGTGCCCGTGACACGCTTTTCCCAAAATGCAGAAACTGAAAGAAAACATCTTAATGTTGAAGAAATTGGGCAGTAATTGACATTGTATTAGGATTAAAGACAATTGTGATACAAAATAGGAATATTTTGTTGTTAAATTTTGCAAGTCCAAAGGCGCACGGAAATAACATCAAAGGGGAAGTCTCCAGTCATTCAGTGTGTGAGGGTCAATGATAAACTGTTCAGGTTGAAACCAAGTTTTGTTAAAAACAGCGGTAATATGGTGAAACAGTGTGGTGCTGGTGGTGGCAGCAATACTACAACAGCAGCCGTTAGTCTGCACTATTTTCCTGAAGTGAAGAGGATCAGAACTGCCAGGATCAGAGCTAGAAAACTGAGAAGGGACAGATGGGCTGGACCCATCGAGCACAGCCAGTTGTGATTTGTCAGTAAACTGCTTAGAACAAAAAACCTCTGAATTCAAAAGAGAAATTATGTCAGAGGTCAGGATTTCTTACAGACGAAGGAGAATGTTGAAGCAGATGCTATAGCCACGCTGTTCAGTGCATTCGATGCGTTTTATGCATCCAGATATTTTCCTGTGTTTTGTTCTACAATGGGTGAGTGCTGCAAAGCTACATTTGTTGCTTAGTCTGGTGCATTTAATGTTTATTTATATAGTTTAGAATACCTTAGTTAATGTATATAGCCAAGTAACTGAACTAATTGATCTAATGTAAACAATTGCTAATATATACATGTTTATATATAAATATAAGCATGTATTTATTGATATAGTGAGATCTAGTCTGTCTTTTGTGAATTATTTTTAAAATACAGATGTTGTGCTCGATCTGTTTCCTGTTGGTGTGGTATGATTGATGCAGATTGACTCCAACCGTGCCCCGGTATCCGGCAAAAATAGGCTCTGGTCGAATTGAATGGCCATCCGCACGTCGCGGCACTTGTGCTCTGCCATGTGATGACAGCTGACTTTCTTCTGACTCTGCTTCATCTCTCTCTGATAGTGACTGAAATATATTAAAAAAAATATCAGGTTATTTGCTACTATCTGTGTTGTCAGCCATTGTAGCAGCAGTCAGCACTCAGTTTACGTGCCGGGGTTCCCCTTTTACGTCATAAAAGAGTGCAAAGGAGTAGTCTGGAAGTGCCTTTTTAGTGAAATGTATGACCATATATCTCAACAACTGGTAATTTCAGCGCCATGAATATACTTTTTGAAATATTTTATTAATATTTCCTTTCCATAAATGTAATTGGATTTATCATAAAAATTCAATGTCACGGGCACTTTAAGGCTGAGGTATAGTAACAATAAATGAAATAACAATATAACCCACCTGACTGTAAATCAGAGCTTTGCTATCTAAAATGTTAAGTTTTTCAGAGCTTTTATTTTAAAGGGAGCTTTTGGAAAATCACACCTGGATATATGGTGCACTTCTATATGTTGAGGTCTTCACAAACAGTAGTGAGCTAGTATCTGTCTTGTACAAAAATACATAAGATGTGCTGTAATTGTTTTTAATTGGATTTTTATACAGCTTTATCCTATAATCTGAAGGCTTTTAATGTATACATTTCAACTCATGTAGAGACAGATTTTCTGCTGATGTGGAAGAAATAAAATTTATACATTTTAATAATTGATATAATTAACTTACATTTTATAAAAAAAATGACTTTTATATATAATTATTTCATTTTGTTTTTCACTAAATATATTGTTTAGAGAAAAACATCAATACAACCAGTAAAAGTTGACGTTTTTATAAATAGCTCTTATGAAGGTCTTACAGAAGTAAGAAAACTGGAAACACAAAAATAATTAACTTCCTGCAGTGCTATTTTCTCCAATGCTTTCTAGCGGGCACATAAACTCCGACAAAATGGCCCTAACCTTATCGCTTCCTGTACTTACAGTCAGCAACATGCAGCCTGCTGCTCATTATGCAGGAACATTTCGACATTTAATGAATGGCTCAATTGTATTGCAGCTTATTAGTGTCCATGGGTGTGTCTGTGTCTCATTCATCAAGGGCATTATTTTTCCATGTACTGTGCTCTGTTTATTCTCACTGAGACCAGATTCATGGTCAATTTTCCTGACAAGCTTCCTATTGATTTGATGCTGACTCAGTGCATGCATTCAGCTGTGTGAGGTAGAAACAGCATGAGAGAAAAATTAAGTGGCAGTAAGGGAAACATGATTTTTGAGTAAGGCACTGGAATTGTTTCTGTTGCATTTGCTGTATTTCAAATACAACAGAAATTATGGACTATATGTTGTGCATCCTTAAAGCTACAAAAATTCGTTAAACCCACATGTTCCGGACAGGGGTACTGCCAGAAACACAGGGCACCTCAGGCACCTGTTGCCAGTTCTAATCTAGTATAATATTTTTACATCTAATAAATTGTGTAATACCAGTTAACTCAAACTTTTTTAGGTATTGAATTTATGTTTAGAAGATGTACAATTAATCATCTATCTATCAAAGTGGACATAATGCATCACTGGCTATATCTTGGCTGAAATTTTAATCTTTACTATATTGTAATTTTCTATCAGACTACATGTCACCATGGAGATGGAGGCCAGATGTAGGAGGGGGGGGGTGTTATGCTTTATTAAAATCTGTATAAAATACTGCTCAAGCCGTTCCATCATTTATCTTTTAATATGTCTGGAATCGCCCCTCCTGTCGCTCACTTCTTTTTTCTAATGTCATTCTCATCCCGCTGTCTGCACGGTTTCCATTTGCCACGTTGGGCTTAATCCTTCAGTCTCCTTCTGGTGTACCCTCTTCTGTCTCATCATCTTGTTTTCAGATTGTTGAGATAAATATAGATGCTGCTCGCCTGTTAATGAAATCCACCTAAGGCAAACGTGACTCATTCAGTGTTTATTCTGAGTGATAACCTGAGTGAAAGGGTCGACTTTATCCATCCTGTGTCCACACAAACGCACAAGACATTTACATTGATGACCTTTTTTGGTTTGTAATAAAAGATGCAGGGTTAAAGGACAGCGCTGGTCATTTTAAATACTTGCTTTTTATTGGTTGCATGTGCTGCATTTCCTTATGTTTACTGGTTTATCTGTGTGTTGTTCAGAAATTAATGCTAAATTTGTCAGAAATCTTAAAGAAAAAGGTTTTAAATGCATTTTTTAAATGTAGGATTATTAAAAAGTAATGCTTAATTGGACACAAGTACTCATGGACATTAGTCAACAGTGCAGCTTATATGGTTTGTTACGCTTCATTTTAATAATATTCTGCTTAATCCTATTTCCAGCAGCAAGAGAAAGATGCTTTTTAGCAAGTGCGAGTTTTTCATTCTAAACTGATACTGCATGCCTTTTCAGAAAATTGGGACTTTTTCACAAAAACAATTTCACATTCCAATTTTCTAGCTCAAATCTGAGTTTCTTGCTATTTTACTTGCTATTGTTATTGCTAGACATCAAACAATTTGCTGTGTTTTATCTCTGTTTTATTTCCTCTGTCTCTCCTTTCAGCTTTTAGAGTTACCACTTTATCTTCTTATGCAATTTGCATCATCTGATTTCATATCCTGTATGGACACACATGTGCTTTATTTCTGTGAGTGCCCTGATGGCTGGCTTTATGCTTTTGAACACATATATTTCTATTGATTATGTTACAAAGACATAACTAAAGTAATCACATCTAGGAAGAAAGAGGTAGGTTATGTATTTATGAAACACATTCATACTTAACATGATTCGAATGATACTTAAAAATGATCAAAGATTATTGTGAGAACATGAAGACAAGAGTCACTAAGGCGATGTCATCTGAGCTATTTGGGCATTTACAAGTGCACATCACAGCAATTTGAAGTGCTAAATATTTCAGATCCAGAAAACCCGGAAACATGAATAAATTCCATTTGCCCTTTCCATTATTTTTCAAAACTAACAAGTAAAACATACTTTTGTGTCACAATAATAGCCTTTTGACCTACCCACTACCCCTAGATATGCACTTCCATAAATGGGGGGTGTAGTATATGTAACCACACCATCTCTAACCCCATCACTGTCTAACGTGGCATCCCCTATTTTTTGACCCAAAGAAACCTCATCATTCCCTTCATTAATTTACAATAGCTCTGTTATGGTCATGATACTTCCTTAAAATACCAATAAAAAAAATGTTAATAATTTCCAAATTGTCAGTCCCACCCTTCTTCACCTCTGAATTTAACTTAGCCTAAGTGTTTTAAGAGTGCTGCATATATCTCTGTCTGTGTGAAGATGATTGGATCCTGATGTTGTGATGAATGTTTTAGGAATTTGTATGTTTTGTTTCTTGTATGCTAATTATGCTATTTATTGGACATTTTACATTCATTTTTAATTTTTTTTAAGTTGTGGACTATTTGTTGTGATTGTTGCAGCAGGTTTCCATTGTACAGAAATGTTTTTTCAAGGGAGACAAATAAAGAATTGTGAAAAAGTTAAGTACATAAGAAAATATATTACTAACTGTGATTATTATTGTATTGTATCCTCTCTGAATATAGGCAGGGTGTTCAAAAACAGCATCAGCAGCACCTGGCCTCTCTAAACATTTCTCCTGCATTTTAACCCATAATGATTAACTGCAGCAGCAACCTTTGTTTTTTTTCTGCATCTGAGCAAAACAACAACAGATTATTTTCGCACAGGCATACGTCAGGTACTTTAGGTGGTTTTAACCGGTTTCAGTTAAAACTAGTAGAAGCCCGGGTCTCTTGACTCAATCGCTAATATAAAGTATTCTGCTGATGCAGTAGTTGGGAGACATGGAAGTCCTGATGCATTGCCATGCATATCAGAGCAACAATCCAGGTCAGAAAAGGAGCAGAAATTACTGCAGTTACTTGAATGCCTCCAAAGTTTTATTATTTTTTTTAATACATGTTTTTGTCACAAGTGGCCAACCTCCACTGTGGTGAACTAAACTGAGCTTGCCATACAGTGCGTTTCATTTCCTGGATAGACTGCAGGTTTGTTAAATCTCCAAGCTACTGCTCTCAGACAACATTTTTCCCAACCTTCTTTTCCTCACTGCCTAGATACATCATCACATAAATTTTCACTTAAGCAGCTCATAGCTGCAGACTTTGCTATCACTATACTTTCATCTTGAGTGGCCATTGAGTTTTGCATTGAGGCCTGAAGTCAGTGTTACATACATAACATCATCACTCTTCAGCTACTTTTAGCTGCATTCGCAGCTGTTTCCCGCTTGTTTCCTTTCTTTCAGGCTGTTTTTTGTACATATTCCTCGATTCCTCGACATGGAAATAGTAATAATAGGTTTGAGCTACAAGCCAAAACTCAACTAAAAAGGAAAAATTGTAAAAAATTATGATACATGTCCTCTAAAATAATGTATTGAAGTGGAAATTGCAACACTGACCAGGTGCCATTCAGAAAATTACAGATTGTAAGACCTGTGTGTACCACCAAGTTAAATTTCCTTGTGCCCCCAAGGAATAAATTGGGCAAATGTGAACATCAGCAATCTTCTCACATATGAAATATACTAGATAACCTTCCTCTCCATCAAATTCTTTACTCGAACTTCTCAGTTTGTGTAAAAACCTTGATATATGTGGATTTCCCAAGATTATACACAAAGGTAATGAATGTAGGCACATGTGAATCAAACAGAGAAATATTTCTTACCCTTTCTTTCCCCTTTTTCTCAGTAGCATAGAGTGAACATTCCTGTGTCTGCTAGTATGAGTTCCGAGGTTGTGTACTGCATGGTCTTTTAAACAATAGCCTACAAAAATGAAGATTTTTTTAGAATAATTTGTTTCCAAATTTATGCATGGGTGTTCAGCTATTCTCATAAGACACAGCTCGATATAATAGAGGGTTGGAGTGTCCTTACACCCTCTGACTGATTTTTAAAGGCATGTAAAGAGAGGGTCAAAAGGAATAACACATTAACCTGGTCAAAAGGTTATTTATGAAAATGTCCAGAAGACAATAAAAATTAAGACACTTTTTATTTTTATTAGAATATTCCTTTTTGTAGTAAAAGTAAAGATTTGTTATATTGATCATTCTGACGAAAAGGTAAGTAACTTTGCACTGCAACAGTGGTAAATACTGAGTCAGTATAACTCTGTATGCTAGTTCTGGTTGTTTTTATTTGCAGACATGTATTGAGGAGTTGAAGAGCTGTAAGATTAAAAATCTAAACATTCTTTGAAATAAAAAAAACAGAAAGACATGCTTACTTTAATAAAAGATATAAATTACAATATCAATTTAGTTAGGGATCTTTGTTAAATGTGCGCATTTATACTAAACCAAGTGTAAACACACTCAAAGGCATTGGGTCATTGAACATCTGCCTCCCAGACCTATGTCTACACTCCCAAGCCAGGTGCAAAAGAATAAACAGTCCTGTCATGATCTCATTACAACCCCTGAAACCAAACAGCAAAAAGTCTTTTTTCTGTCTTCATTTCACCAGCTCTTGTCAACCATCTTTGTTATTTTCTATTAGTCCCCCTCTGGCTTATATAGTGTTTGTTGTTGTGATTTTTTACTTACATTTACTGATTTTATTGTTTGTGCATTCGCTGTCCAGACATGTGCAGTCATTGTTACCAGTGGTTTTTTAGGTACATAAAGGTCAACTCAACAGATGTACCTTTCTTTTGGTGTGTGTCTTAATGTTTTCAAATATGACTACATGTCCATTTAGTCATCTTTAGCCTGAGGGTTACAACAGACCCTATGCTGTTTAGGTAACAGGAGGAAGATATTAGAAGTGCCAGGTCAAAGGTCGCTGGAAGCAGCGAAACATCGATGTTAGGATCTCCATTGGTAATTGCTCTGTCCCTCCTGACCCCAACAGTTTGTAGTATAGTGTTGCAGTGCTTTACCACTATTCATTGTTCTTGTTTTTCTTGCAGTCACTCATCATGAAAAGTCTGCCTTTTTAAGTGGTTTTATCAACCTCTTTGACTAAACTCTTATAAGTCAAAAGGTTTAGGTTCAGGTGAAGCTACGAGTCATTGTCGTGAAAGTCTAAGTTGAGTCCCAAGTCTTGTGATTTCATAAAGCCAAGTGTAGAGTCATTAAATTCTTAACTTAATCCTAGTTGAGTCTCAAGGCAAAACCTCTACAAAAATAAAAATGTAGACCATAAAATCCTGATGAAAAGTCCTGTATTATCTTGCAACACTTTAGAGCCATTGAATGTTCAAGTTTATACATGGTATTGATTCCAATAAAGTATTAAATTAGGGCTTGGTATCATTGACTGCCTTTTCTCATATTACTGTGATTGGTTTCCCAAACGAATACTTAAAACTGTGACTGCCTACTATTAAGGTTTAGGGAAAAATTACATAGGTTTCATTAAAATAGGAAATGTAGTAATTAAACCTTTTTTCTACTTAATTCATGTTGAGTCTAAAGCCAGTTAAGCTAACTTCTCCAACATGGAAACCATTTTCACTAATCTAATAAATCAACGAATTCAACCACTTCATTAGATTATACAGCAGAAAATCATTAACATCCTGGAACACGGGGTCAAGTGGGAAGAGTGTGCAGGAAATATCTCTTTTTGTCTCACTACCGGTGCTGGCAGTCAGTGTGTGTGTTTGCTGTATAACTAAAAAAGCAGAGAGTGAGTCACAGACCAGGGGGAAATTTGATCAAATCAGTCTTAAAATGGGGTCTATCAAAACCAAAAGCAGATGAGAGGGATCAGCTTACATTGGCTGAGACTTGACTTCCAGCTCAGACTGTGTTTTCACATGTGTATCTCTGTGCAGCGTCTGCATGCCAGTTTTTGCCGTTTTTGGTAAAAACGCTGCAAGGGTTTTCTGTCTCCTAAAACCCAATTCAAAGGACTCATTGTGTGATTAGAATTCATCTTTAAATGAAACAAACGCGGCTGTGGTAATTAGAGTTTTCAGGAGTATATTGGTTGTACCTAAACATTGTGTGTACGCTCATTCCCTTTGAAAATGCCTGAGGCAAGGACTAAAACCAACACATTGGGAGGTGAAATCCCCCGAGCCTCCATGTCAGAAATATCTGTGGTGAACAGCCCTCCACGAAACGCCTACAAGTTCAATTCAAAGCAATTACTCTTTCTAAGTCAACAATTCGAGAAAAATTCAGCCGGTAGAGAACATCCCCTGAGATGTTATCTGACCTCCTGGCTGAAAGGTCAACACAGATGAAAGAATGCATCAAAGAGTGAGAACAAGCTGGAAATAGCAACTGGTGGTGTGCGACATGTGTATGTGTGTATGTACTCATGAAATTGTATCTCAGAGTCACTATTTTTGTGTAAAATGTTACTTAGTTTTTATCTTTTGGGTAGTGCACAAAGCAGCTGCCTAATATACATCAAAAACCAATGAAGCCAGACTAGCATAGCAAGCAGGCTGCCAACATAACTACACAACACACGTGTGCAAACACACAACAAAAATAAAACAATCATACTGCAGAATTGCCCAAGATTTATTTACACACTCTCTCCGAAACTATAATGACCACTCATTGTAGTTGTAGAACATTTAAATGGATAAAAATAAATCATTAAAATACACCACCATTGGCAAAGATAGATACTCAAACTGTGGAGAAGCATATTATACAGCTTGCCAAGTATAGATGCTATCGCTACTGCTGAGTGTCAAATTCCTTTCACACACACTCTGCAGACAAAGGAGTATTATTAAACTGCAAGCCAGGCCTAGACCTCATGTCCACTTAACAAGATCATGGTATAATTTTACGTGTTAAGTTCTAATTTCAATGATAATCACTCCTGCATAAAGGAAAAAAGCTTAGTTCACTCTCATATCCAAGCATATTTGACCTAAAGAAAAGAACATTTACACAAGTACACAAATAACCGTGTATCTGTAGGAGATGAGATCTTTGGTGTAGTTACTGCTTTGTGAAGACAAATGTGGGTTTGGATGCTGTTCCATTCGATGTGTTTTTGCTTTTGCTGTTACTATAAAAAAGTTATTTGAATGGTTGTTACAATAACCGTGACAACAATATGTTTTTTTCTTACAAATGGGAGCAGCTGACATCTCAAAATCTCAAATAATACTTAAATTGCAGCCCTAAACCCCAGATATGTTAAAGAGGAGACATCTTGGATGCAGAGCAGGCATAATGCATAATGTGAGATCTTTAGCAGACAAATTAGATGAACCTCAAGAGCTGACAAGGACCAAGTCAGAGTATAATACAGTGTGGCTGCAGGATTATATCCCTAACTCTTACATTTCTCTTCTTGGATTACTGACTATATAAGCAGTGATTTAGCTGTAAATTGTAAAGAATTCACTAGTGGTGGCAACAGGATACATTCTGTCATCAGGTGCTGCTGACTTTGTATGGGTCACGAGGTCAGTTGCTGGTAAGGTACACACACAACACCCCACTGCATTTGTGGTAATATCTAGAGATCTGAACCACACCTACAGTAACTCTCCTCTACTCTTCCAATGCATCGACAATTTGTCGGCTGCTCTACCAGAGAAAAAAAAAAAGTATTAGTTTTATGGGAATATCAGGGATGCATAGGCCTCCTCAACAAGACCTCCTCTAGGCAAAGCAGGTTACATTTGTGTTAATCTTTGCTTTGTGTATAAACCCCTTGTTCAGGGGGTGATAAAAGTGATAAAAAAGAATGTGGTCACAGGAAGCTAAAGAAGCTCTGCTTGGATTGTTTTAAGGCTGGAAACTGGGATGCACTCTGCCAATCAAATGGAGATGTTACCAATGCCATTGCTGAGTTTGTGGCTGAATAATTCAACTTTTGTGTGGACAACCTCATCCCCAACAGAAGATGAGATGCTTTGCCAATAACAAACTATGGATCATAAGTGACCTAAAGGGGCTGCTAAACAAGTAGAAATAGACTTTAGGGAGGGAGAAAGGAACGTATTGAGATGTGTACAAAATCAACTTAAGTCAAGATGTAAGACAACAAGGTGGTGTACAGGAAGAAGCAAGAGAGCAAGCTCCAGCAGAACAGTATAATGGTGCTTTCACACCGAACGCGGATTCTGCGAATATTTGGCGTCATTTGTGTGATTTTGCCCGCTTGACATTCCGCGTGAACGCCGCGTTGTCAAATGTCAACAAGCGGCAACGCTTCGCTGCGTCATCAAATAGGAGGAGCTTCCATCTGCTGCTTGCTGGTTTCAACTGACATGGATTTCACGGACCTAAGCAACTCAATGCATTCAGGTATGTAGACATGGTCAAGACGATCTGCTGCAGTTCAAACTGAGCATCAGAATGGGGAAGAAAGATAATTTAAGTGACTTTGAACGTGGCATGGTTGTTGGTGCCAGACGGGCTGGTCTGAGTATTTCAGAAACTGCTGATCTACTGGGATTTTCACGCACTACCATCTCTAGGGTTTACAGAGAAGGGTCTGAAAAAGAGAAAATATCCAGTGAGCGCCAGTTCTCTGTGTGCAAATGCTTTGTTGATGCCAGAGGTCAGAGGAGAATGGCCAGACTGGTTCGAGCTGATAGAAAGGCAACAGTAACTCAAATAACCACTCGTTACAACCAAGGCATGCAGAAGAGCATCTCTGAATGCACAACACATCGAACCTTGAGGCGGATGGGCTACAGCAGCAGAAGACCACACCGGGTGCCACTCCTGTCAGCTAAGAACAGGAAACTGAGGCTACAATTTGCACAGGCTCACCAGAATTGGACAATAGAAGACTGGAAAAACGTTGCCTGGTCTGATGAGTCTCGATTTCTGCTGCCACATTCGGATGGTAGGGTGAGAATTTGGCGTCAACAACATGAGAGCATGGATCCATCCTGCCCCTGTATCAATGGTCCAGGCTGGTGGTGGTGGTGTAATGGTGAGGGGGATATTTTCTTGGCACACTTTGGGCCCCTTAGTACCAATTAGAGCATCGTGTCAATGCCACAGCCTACCTGAGTATTGTTGCTGACCATGTCCATCCCTTTATGACCACAGTGTACCCATCTTCTGATGGTTACCTTCAGCAGGATAACGTGCCATGTCTTAAAGCATTAATTATCTCAGACTGGTTTCTTGAACATGACAATGAGTTCACTGGACTCAAATGGCCTCCACAGTCACCAGATCTCAATCGAATAGAGCACCTTTGGGATGTGGTGGAACGGGAGATTCGCATCATGGATGTGTAGCCAACAAATCTGCAGCATCTGTGTGATGCTATCATGTCAATATGGACCAAACTCTCTGAGGAATGTTTCCAGTACCTTGTTGAATCTATACCACGAAGGATTAGGGCAGTTCTGAAGGCAAAAGGGGGTCCAACCCGGTACTAGCAAGGTGTACCTAATAAAGTGGCTGGTGAGTGTGTGTATATATGTGTGTGTGAGTGAGTGAGTGAGTGAGTGAGTGAGTGAGTGAGTGAGTGAGTGAGTGAGTTCCCTTTAGGCTCCAAGGTCCCCACATCTGGAAGACATGTTCAGAGATGCACTCATCACTTCATGACATGACATGACGAGCAGAATGGCCATGAACTGATGAGATCAAAGTTTATACCAATTTATATAGCATTCAAGGATTTTTATTGTCATACCAGCTCACATTTACATGTTAAGGTACAAAATTAACTTTGTAAAGAACTAAATACACATGTAAAGCATGAAGTAGTCCTTAATATTGGCTATTTAAACATTTATATTGTTTACATGTCTGGCTGAAATAACAAAATATATGAAAAGAAACAACTTAAACTAAGAGTTTTTTGTCTATAAAGGCCACAATAAAGCAAAACTCTATCATAAAAGAAATTCTAACAACTGTGGAAGTGGTTTAAAATGTTTGCCTAGAAGAGTATAATTGAAACTACAAGGTGTAGTTGAAGAGTTTGACCTGAAAGGACAGCTATCATCCATGATAAAACAGTTTTGGATGTGTAGTTGTGTTTTCTTTTTATGAATGAAGAAATTAGGAAAATTGGGGGTGACAAATGTAACATTTTGACATCATAAGATTTAAAAAGGACATTTATGTAGATCAGACTAATAAAAACTGAATCAACATAGATTCTCTCAGTTTTAGAGCAATTTTCTTGGGAAAACATGGGTAGAAACTCAGATTCAGGTAATTCTTTTTTCAAGAACATTATAAAATCCTTATTTTCACAAATTACTTTATCAATCCAAAACTCATTTTTCTCAGTCCTCCACTTTCAGCTGCAAAAAGAAAGGATAGTTGCCAACTGTGCATGTTGGTTTTATTCATATTTGTTTCAAAACAGTGAACTATAAGCTATGAACAGTAAAGTATAAAACCAAACACTAAAGTATAAAACTGTTAATCTCCCACTCCATCCATGCGTCTGTCCGAGGGAGCATTTAAAAAACACAGATACATTGCTCAGTGTGGTTCAGCGGTAGAACAGGCGCACTTTATACTGTGGCTACAGTCCCTGACACAGCTGCCACTGGTTCGACTCCCAGACCTCGGTCATTTTCTGCTTCTTTCCTTTTAAGTTACTGATCAAAAAAAGGTCACTCGGGCCACTAAAGATATTAATAGAAGGTGAAATAAAAGCAGATATATTTGTCTGCCTTTCCGGGTGGTAATCTTAGCATATTGCGTGCTCTCTGTCCACTGGTTACAGTACTCACCAGCCTGTTTGCGCCTGTTCACTAAATATGATTTATAACACGCGGCTATTTTTTTGTACACTTGTGGATGTTCAAGTGTACTGTATTCTACAGGAAACCTAACCGTTAGTTACTTTTCCTGTGAGCTGGTGCTTCATAGAAGATAAAGATGCAGCACCTATCGACCCCTCCTTTAACTCTCCATCTATAACGCTGGGTTGACACTGCGTGTGCCTCCACTGCACCCCACAGCGCCACACACTTTGCAGCCATTCGCTCCAGTGCTCATAATCCCATCCCCCTGATCTATGTGCAGTAGCTTTCACCTTCCCCCGTCTACTATAAAAAGGCAAATTTGACAAAAGCTGTACGAAAACACTTGCGACCGGACAACTGCACGCGCCTCCAAATGAAGGAATGCGCAAGCAAGTTTAAACAGCGAGCAAGCGAAAACACGTGCGAATAAACGTACGACATTTTAATATTGGCAGATATTGACATATGAATATTAGAAAACCTTTTCGTGCTGCAGCAAACTCTCTTAATTTAGATATATGGTATACAGCTTCCTTTAAGAGGATTTGCTGTTTGATATTTTCTCAAGCTACCCATTTCCAAAAAACATCAAAATGAAGTTGTTTGACAATAGTTGACACCAATGTTCAAAGTATAAATTGTATTTTTTTATTCTGTAATGTTATATATGTGGTAAGAAAAAGTTAAAGAATGCCCATGTATTTTCAGAAGGAAGCCCTTTTATTTGAGGATCTCCGAGTCCTTTGGACTGGTGCTGATAAGGTTCCCCCTCATAATTTCCCCATATGACTGGGGATCAGGCACGTGCAGGGGGGGGGCTCCTTTGCCCAAAAGTGTCCTTTTGGTCAAAATATTTCTTTATTTATTTACTTATTTATTCATTCTCATAAGCCCTCATCTGACACCTAATGAAAACATGTATTAATAATGCGATTTAATGTTATTTTGTAAGAGGGATGACATGATGCCCCCTAGTTACCTTGTTACCTTAAACCTTTTGCCTCTGTCACGCGAGCAATAACTGTCCCTCCAACAGTGAGACAGAGAACCAGACTGTGAAGCCCAGAATATGTTGCTTTTGGTCCAGATTCCAGGAAAGTTGTTGGTCAATAAACCGGTAAGTGAGTTATATTATAAGATATGGGTACTTGTACTTGTATTAACAACCTCGTATTGTTTCTGCTTCATTACCAATGGAGGAGCAGGCTGAGCAGAGAGGGACTGAAACACATCACACACAAAGAGGGAAAAAAGAAGAGAGGGCTATGGCTCTCTGAGAGGGAGGAGACAGGTGAGGAGAAGCTTATATAATCTGACCATTCAGGTTTTATCACTCAGACCATAGTTGTTGTGTCATGAGCTAGCTCGTAGCTAAAGACTTTGCCTCTTCCCTTTCTTGTTAAGAACAGCTGCAACTCAACAGTATTACTATAATATTAGGAGAAAAGCTACTCTGAGGAGATGTGATTATGAAATGCATTGTGTTTCAATTTATTTATATTTAACCTTTTTTGGGGCCAATGAAAATGCAGTTATTCTTTTATCACTGTTTTAGAGGTTAGAATGAAGTAAATAGCCTGTCATTAACAAATCACAATGTCGATAATATCACATTTTGTCTGAATTTGTCTCCTCAACTATTAATGTAGGTTTTTATGTTTCAGTTTAATAAGATATGATTTTATAAAATATGTTATTATTCTCCCCGCGACCCACTATGGAAGAAACGGTATAGAAAATGACTGACTGACTGACTATTATTCTTTTTTTATATTCAAGACATTTATAATGACTCATGTGGAGGAACTTGTTGAGATAGCAATGTGTATTTCTTGTCTTTTGTCTGCATTGATTAAATAATGTTTGTCTTTGTCTCTGAATTCATTTATAAATTGAATCTGCACTACCTGATTTTGTGAAATGTTTGCAAAAAACATATAAGTAATGTGAGCCTCTATCACTGTCTCACAAAAGGAGGCTGATGGAGCACACACTGCCTCATAAACACACAACCAGAACGTATGAGAACAACAAGCAGCGGTCTGGAGTTGGCTTTTAATTATTTGGACTGAAAAATAAAAATAGCTGTAAATAAGCTGTGAATTTGGAATTAAAACATTAGCTCCCTCACATTATTCCTGACAGATTATAGTTCTGGTTAGATAATGTATGTACTGACTAATGAAAGCTCTAATGTCTCGTGAAAATGCAAGATTAGTAAAAAAAAAATGAAATAAACATGACCCAGACGCAAAATAAAAATCATTATAATACAGCCAGCAGAGGCTCTCAGTGTGTCATTTTATCTAAAATAACTTCTGTTATGCTGAGCTATTGACAGAAAAATAATTTTTGTTTATTACAAGGAGAAAAAAACAGGTAGGACATTTTAAATATTTTTAGATAATCATTCATAGTGGGTTTGTTTTAGCTCATAAGTGCCTTGTAGAGAACGGTGTCTGAAACAAACAAGGAAAGACCTCCTTGACGCAACCAAATGTAGAGGATTGTTAAATTGGGTTAGAAAGAGTAAAACAGGTCAGAATAAAAATACTTAGATTTCATATAGTCAACACATACCTGTGTGGTAGTGTATGTATGTTGAATATTACAAGCCACCAGTTTAAGAGTAAATAATTAGGCTAAGATGTACTGTAGTTAAATTCAGATTAATTGATAGCTAATGTCTTGCCTCTAGAAGTAAAGTGATAGATCAGATGAGATGGAGGCAGAACAAAAGACACTGAGCTACAGTCAACACAGGAAGGATGAGACAGTGAGGAGAAAAGAGTATAGATTGAGAAGAAAAAATAAGGGAAAGAAGAACATGTAATGTAATCACAAAACACAAACCTAAATATAAGAGATTTAACCTAAAGTTCGGTGGTCAGCTAGCAGTGTCAGTAGGCTTTAACACTTTAAGGTAATATGTGTCAGCAACTGATCTTCGTTTTATTGTCTGCAGTTGATGTTAAAGTTTGATGTAACTGTGCTGTTCTGAATGGACCATCATAACCTCCACTGTAAGTACAAAACTTCCAGGCTTCTTCATTTATTATTAGGGAGATTATTTCAGTGCACTAAAAGGTTGTATTGGGCCCCTCGGTTTATATTTTTAACACTGTAATTGTTTAAAAACTCAATACGTTCGGTGATCTACATCTCTAATTTACATATTTTGCTAATATGCAGCTTTGAATATCTCAATACTTCCCAATGATGAAAGGAGTCCTGCAGAGGGAAATTCTGATCACAATAAAATATTTAATATACATGCATATGGTGTTGTGTTATACATTATAGTTTTCTCTAAATTTGATTAAATTGTATATCTCCAGGCTTACTATTTGAAGTACACCAAAGTACACTGAACTGTAATAGCTGGGTGAGATTCTTGATAGTATTTCACCCTAGAATCTGGCTGTGGAAGAGGAGAAGTTAATGGTCCTTCTGATGCTCAGTGGGTTTAGTGTCAGTAGAAAAACTGTTCTTGTTTGAAAAAAAACAATTTGTGAAAAATAGCCTTCACTAAAATGCAGTAACATGCTTTGCATTCAAATATAAAAAGTTAGAATTAAGAGACAAATACCTTTCCTTTAAGTGGTGAACAAATGAAATAACTAATTATTTACAGTAAAAATGAATGCAGTAGAAGTTGACAAAATAAAATCCTCAAAGTGCAGCTTTTATCCAGTTCTAACTCTACAAAAGGAAAGTCTACAGCCAGGAATAAAGCACAAGGAAACTTTACAAGATTTTGCTCGTAGGACTAGATGTACCACATTAGTAGAAACTCAGACAAAGACTGATCAGCAGCCTGCAGCTCTTATATTTCAACAAACAAGGTAGATTAGGAGCAGGTGTGCTGAAGCATATGGCGCCATAATAGTGTAAAAACATGTAAAATCAGGGTGTAAAGAATTTCCATGAAAGAGTTTGTGTATAAACCTGTGTGGATGTTGAAGCATGGCACACTGTGTGGGAATGCTGTACATATGTCTGTTGTATGGTGTGAAATGGAGTGAGGGAATATGATGGACCAACTAAATGGAAAAAGAGAAAAAGTCATGGATCCAAACTAAACAAGACCACTAGAGGATTGAAGGATCAGGCCACTTAGCGATGTGTTTTACACATATGCTTAGCCAGAGTCCCACACTTTCTTCCATGGTACACAGTGTACAATAGTAAAAAACATGTTTTTGGCCACTATATTTGTGGTGAGCATGCTGAGATGAGCACACGTGCACAAAAATGCACATACACGCTATTCCATAAATACACACAGCCACAAAGAGATAGCCCTGCTCTACAAATAAAGCCCCTGAAACTGGTGCTGTGCATGGAATTACCTCTCAGACCCTAAATCTGAAAACAGGTTTATATTTTGTGTAGTGATTCACCCCTAAATGACTATTGCATGTTTAACTGTCTTTAGGGATAGGGATAGGGAAGCTGGTCACGGTTAAAAGGTAAATAAATGGTGCAAAATAAAGGGAAATCCTGGAAGAAAACCTGTTACAGGCTGCAAAAGACTTGAGACTGGGGTGAAGGATTAATTCTTTAGATTAGTGAGTAACTCATGCTTTCAAACACAAAGATTAACACAGCCCTTCCAAACCTGTTAGCTACCTTAGGAAGCTTGACTTTATGGATTAAAAACATGGTGAATGGAAATCCGGGCATGTGTTCACCCTCCAACAAAACCTAAACATGCAGCCAGAGCTACAATAGAATGGTTTAAATCAAATCATATTCATGTGATAGAATGGCCTAGTCAAAGTCCAGACCTAAAGCCACATTAGAATATGTGGAAAATGCTGAAAATTTAAGTCCACAAAATCCAAATTCCAACCTGAGCTATTTCGCAAAGAAGAATGGGAGCATACATCTGTCTCTAGTCGTGCAAAGCTGTTAGAGACATAACCCAAAACATGTGCAGCTGTAACTGCAATGAAATGGGGTTCTTTAAAGTATTTAGTGACCAAACTTTTGATGCTCTTTTAAAAAGCTCCTCTGTGTTCTGTTTTTTTCAATATACTCAGTGCTACTTATCTCCCATAAAAAAATCTACTAGTGTGGTTCAAAAAATACAAAAGACTTATGCATGCCTTACCCACAACTATCCTTTTCTGTTGGGAAGTCAGAGGTCTAATGTCTGTTGCATGTTCCAGATCGGATATTTTAGATGTCTTATAATTGGATTAGGGCCCTTACAGACTGAAAATCAAACCTTTCGACATTTTCCCATCCTCCACAGCCCTTCTCTCCTCTCATCTTTCTCTTTCATCCTCAAATTTAGTCTTTCTCAAACCCACCAAATCCTCCCCCCACCATTCACTGTCTGCAACGTGATCTTCTCATGCAGGATCTCAATGTAAAATTCAGAGGGGGCTTTGGAGCGATAAAAACTGCCACAACAGAGATTGACATACAGTAATTTTCAATAAATTAGAATATGTGTTCCAATGAGACTCGTTTGTCTGTTTAAAAGTACCTTTTGAAAATAACAACCTTTAAGCAGGTATTGACACACTTTTCATAAAATCCACATTTCTGCATTAATAATGTTTTCTTTTTTTATTGGTCTGTTGTAATATTCTAATCTTAAATGTGTTTTCATTGGCTGTAAGTGAAAAATCATAATTAACAGAAATAAAGTCTTGAAAACACTAGTCCGTGTGTAATTAACCTACATGAATTTCACTTGACTTTTTAAAAACATTCTAATTTATTGAATATGACATTTAATGTGACTCTACATCTTGTACAGCTGAAGGATAAGGCTTTTTTTCTTTCTCCATTTCACTTAATTGTCTATTTTTTAACATTCTGCTTAGTTCCAGATAGAAACCTGGAGGTCCAGTTTCTGTTCATTTTCCAAACTGGCATAATCCTTGCACAGTCACAGAAAATGCTCTAGATAAAATCCGTTTATAATTGTTGATTCATATCATCATAGAAGCTAAATATTTCTGGTTTCTTCAGCTTGAGATAGGATGAGCGGGTGATGGTCTCAGGGCAAGCTAAGCCAACGTAAAGATAAATGAACTAACCAGCCTATTACTTTAAATAATTTCCATTTCAAATTATCTGATAACCTCACTGTTACTATACAAAACTATTTAAGAGAACAGATTTCTGGCTTGAAAATTAGATAAAAGTCTAAATTAGCTAAGTCTCATGTTCACAGTTTGATTTCATGTGTAATGTTCATCCCTAAAAACATTATCTGTGTTAGAACAAGAAACCAGCACAGTATCAATTTATCATGTTAACTAGATAACTAAACACAAACGTGTTAAAAACAAGCAAGATTCTGATGTTAAACTGCATAAAACACTTCTATGATAAAGATGAAACTTTTGTGGGGGTAATTGTTTTTCATAGGCTCATAAAAATCTTTTTAGTTTGACATCCTCTTGCTCCTAAAACAGCTAAAAGTACAATTTTAACTATAATTGTTACCTCATGTGGACTTATTAAGAGTAAACAGAATGTGAGTCTAGTTTTTCTGTCCATCTATTGCTCCTTTTACATAGAAATAAGTTGGCCACTGAAAAAAAGATATTTTAACAGATTGGAGAAGAGAAGACTAAGCTTTACATCTTCCCATCTCACCTTTAACAAAATACACTCAATCTTTATCTGTCACGTCTTTGTCAGATTATTCGTGGTTAATAGATGTAGTACATGGTGCAGGTCTGCTATTGTTTGATGGTCTGATTTTCTTAGGCTAGCTATAATAAAATAAAGTTGCCTAATAATGCTATTTTCCTATACATCCATCGTGACAGAAAACAATGTCAATTGTAGCTTTAACACAGATCATGATTTTCATTTGCATACATACTGTAGTTGCCCCATAGAACACGCACAGAATCTAATATTGATCCTATCTGACACACTTCTTTTATTGATTTTCATTTCAATATTTTATTGAACATACCAGCAGATACTAACAGTAATATTTACTCTTATACAATATTAACATGTTCAAAGACAGAAGTATAAACTTATATTAACCCACCCATTCTCCTGCGACGCTATTTTTATCACTTCTTATTCATCAAGACAAACATACAAACATATTATCATGGTAAAAGTTGTATGATATATGTATTAGATGGTAAATAAAGTATACTAATGAAATACAGACTGTGCCTATGTTATTCATTTAAGTTTGACATAGGACGTATTATATCTAGAATAGCTTGTACAAATAAGCAGACTTTTATAAAATTGTTGTCCATCGACACTCGGATGGTGGTTGTTTCGGAGGGGTGAACCACAATCTTGCTATCTGGATAATCAGAGCGTGCTATATGCTAAACTTTTTTATTAATGTATCCCTTTTTTAATTCTTAAAGAAGCTGCACCAGTTAAGACGCTATCCGCAGCCCACTCCAACAGCCTCCTGTTCTGCAAACTGTGTGGTAATCCACCTCCAGCACAGCTCCTCGTTTTATGCTTTGTCTGATTTCAGTATTCCTGTTTTGTAACAGATGTATAGTTATTAGTGACTATTTGATGCTGCCACTGCCACAGGGATACCAAGACTGTAGGAAACCTGATTACATCCAAATTTAGACCCCAAGTGTTTTCTTCAAATTTCTTTGATCAGTACATTAAATACTCAAATAAGTGTTGAGAAAGAATTTGCAGAATGTAGCTATGTGGAGTATCAGTGGCATGTATCAGTTGCATGCATGAACAGATTGCTTCAGGCCGATTGTACCAGTGATGTAGAGGAGTTAATTTTAGACAGACAAATGCATCCATTGTTTGCTACATGTTTAGTTGGGAGCACTGTTTTCATTTTAGCAGGAAAATTGTATATTATATTCAGAAAGATATATTGTTATTTTACTTTACATGTCTGTATGCCCAGATCGTTCTTCTACTCCTAAATATATAAAAAGTCATGAAAAGTACAATTAACCTGAGATGAGCATTAATTCTTGAGAAGAAGGAATGTTATATTCAACAAAAGGATTCCTCCTGCAAAACTACAACATTCCTAGCTCCTAAAAAAGTAAAAAATGTTTCAAAGGAAGAGCAATTTAGTACATGGTCAAGCTGTGAGAATCAAAATCTAGATTTTTATGTTTGTATTAGCAAAATCCTGTAAAATGTTCAGTTAGGCAATTGTTAGCATGTGTTTGCATTTATCCATCACCAATAAATTTCCTGTAGATAAAAACTACACAGAGGTGATGCTAAATTGGTGTCTCTTAAAATCCTGCTGATTTAACCAGAACATAACATACTGTTCAGAAATAACAACAGTGAAAGATACAAGATACAGTATCTTATAGTTAAGCCCCAAATGTTGCAATGTGTGCCTGTGTGAATCACATCTAATCAGCGATTCCAGCTCAACTCCCACATCTGCTGTTTACTTCCACTGTGGGAAAAAGACAGAGACCTCATCATGTATGCAGGAGATTGTGTTTTGGATTGTTTCAAGTACATCCTAAATGTTTATTATTGAATTCAGTGAAGGAGAGGCTGCTCACTGACCTCCAGCTCACACAGAGACACACTGTAACTTATGTTTATTATTGGGAGCTGACAGACTGGAAGTTTAACAACAGGAGACAGGGAACCAGTTTCCAATTGATGTGTAACTTCCATGTTCTTCACACTGAGAATTTGAAACTATCACAGGTTGTGCGTCGACATGTTGTTGGTTGTAATCAGGTGTCAGGTTAAATACACACACAGAACAAAGGAAGCAACACGTCTTGGTTGACAACTTGTCTTGGTTTACATCTCCCAAGTTTTTAGCATGAGGCTCTATGAAAAGGTCAAGGCTACCCAGATCTACTGTATCTGAGGGAGCTCTTGGTCCAAAGATAATTGCTTGGTTGTTCACCTTTCAAATTTTAATGTCTGTCAAAAAGTGGTTTGAGAGAAAAAGGAATGGTTGTGCTTTCTACACAAATATCTCTGTATCATCTGCAGAGCTATATAAATAGATGTGTTTTCTTAAAGAGGGGCCAAGAGGGATAAATGAAAAATAAAATTGGCCCAGGAACGAAACCTTGGGGAACTCCTCAAGAGGGGGGGGGGGGTTACAGAAAAACAGTTTGAAAGATAAGACCTAAACCATTACAGTACTTCCCCAATAATCCAGGGTTTTGAAACCAGACCATTCACTGTTGATCTTAATAACATTGTCCTGAGTCAGTGGATAATTTAAAAAAATCCGTGAAGGGCTTTACAACCAGATCGAAACCTTTCCAAAATCTTATGCATGTCTAAACATTTTGCACAGTTGCATAAACACCACACATTCCGAAGGTTTTAAAATGACCCTAAAATTTAAAAGGACTAATGAATCAAGCTTTGTTTTTGTTACCTTTTGCTTTTTCAGCTTTTACAATTTTTACAATTTTGTTGCAGTTAAACCCAAATTATCCATATCCTTATTACATTTAATATTATTTTTATTCAACCATGACATAATTAGTAGATGTAACGTTTTAACTTGGTAAAATTAAAAGATTACATTAAACCATAAATCTACAGGTAATTATAAATAATTTTGGCCTTTACTGTACCTCTATGAACATTCTCTCTACAAAATGAATGACACTTGCTCCTAATCTTGTTTATTCCTGGTGTACATCCTTACTACACTCTGGCAGAAAGAGTGGTTTCACTCAACCTTTAAGTGCTTGACAAACACATCATCATCATTACTAGAAAAGGTACAATTAACTACATATTTGTCTAAATAACAGATGTACTAATACGTTTTGATCCTACAATTTGTGCATTAATATGCCCCAGATCATCAACTTCTTTGAAGGGGACCATCAGACAAAAAAAAAAAAATATATAATATATTTTATTTAATAAAATTTTATTATATATTTTTTATTTTTTTTTTTTTTTTTAATATAGTTCTTAAAAGAAAATGTCCCGGACTATTACTTTCAATCACATTTAGGCTGTAGGTGACACCATACTTCAATGGTTTCTGACCAGACTCAGGTGCAGCACAGGGCAGTTCCCTTTAAAGTGTAGATTTATGTGGTGCATTGTGGCAGATCCCTCAGTCCTCCCGCTGCCACGGCAACACGATTTGGAAAACAATGATTCAGAGAGGCCCCAAGGACGATCCAGCCTTTTGTGCAAACAGCAGCCAACAGCCACATATATAAGCACAATAATTCATTATATACCATACAACGCTTAAAAGTAACTATGAGCATGAGTGTTGTGAAATGGATAGAAAATAGCTTTTGTTCCAGATAGTAGACTAAGCTCAGTCATGTTGTATTTAACTTTTATGATAATTAAAAAAAAATTGTGACATGTTTTTCCCTTTGAGCTTGGGGATGAGTTCCTGCCTTGAGTGCAGGAGTTCAACTATCCTTGACTTTTGTTCATAACAGGAAAAGAACAGAAAAAGAGACCAAAACTGGGACATCTGCAGTTATGTGGATGATGTACTCATCTATCTCAAGGAGAAGAGAGAACTGAGTAATTTACCAGTCATTCCATGTTCCAAGATTGTGAGTCGCAGGTCAACTTCACAGGAATGAGATCACAAACAAAAGCAGTTGAATGAGCTTCCTCTGTGGTGTCTCTATGGGTGAAGAGCATGGCTATTCAGCAAATACCTCAAGTTGGAGCCACTGCTTCACTGCTCTTAAAGGAGCCAGTTAAAGGGGTGGGTGGGGGTGGTGGGGAGGATGGATGGGTGGATAGATGGGTTGTTTTGGAAGCATCGCCAATAGTTAGTGTCCTTCATCATTAAAACCATGATCATTCTAAAAGATTGCTAGGAGGACCAAAAGACTTTGAAATATAAAGTAAAGTGGCCTATTTTGCAAACACCAAAGACAGTGCTCTAATTCAAACATCTCACACCAGCTTTAGAGGGCGCTAGTGAAGGTGGAGGATTTTAATCTACAGGATATGCCACCCTTGCAGTCTTAGAATCATCCAAAAACATCTGTGTATAAAATATTTTTCTTGAGTGAGGCCACAGCCTATAAGAACAATGTTCAGCATGGTTCTTCAACCTTTCAAGTGGCCAATTAACAGCAGTTACCAGGGGAAACAGGCATGTTGGGTATAGCATGAAAAAGATTGGATTATGAGTGATGAAAAGTTTGAGTAATGAGCCTCAGGGGAGTCTTTTAAAAGTGTGAAGTGAGATTCATCTGGTTGGTGTTCAGCATCCTCAACTCTACGTCCCTCTTTCTCAAAGGTTGGTTAACCACTGGAAACTCTTCGCTAGTGTCAGGATTCTGTGCTGATGGAGTTAAATGACTTGGAAAGAAACTGGCAGTAGAAGTGAACGAGAGAAAAGGTGGGAAACAATTGGGATTATATAGCCGTGTGTGCTTTCCCCTCATTATTTTCTAACTATGTAAGAATATTTGTGTTGCATATTTATGTATAGAAGCCTTTATGAAAAAAAATGCATGTTATCAGCACAAATGTCCTTAGGCTGACAACACTGAACTTCTCAGGGATATAAATATTCATTCATGAATGAATAGATATAAATAAAGAAGACATAATCAGAGGTTCAGTGCATTCGTAACATCATTCATTTATTAATAATAATAATATTTAGCATAAATATTTAACTCTAGATCAAAAGTGGTTACAGATAATGCAATCTTGATTCTGCCTGATATGCCTGAATCTTTTATTGTTTAGTAGATTGACTTAAGATCATAATTCAAAGATGTAAATACTACTTAAAAACTCGCTGCACAGGTGGGAGAGCTTTTGATCCTCACAAGGTCTGGAGTCTCGTGGGAAAACTGATCTTGACCGTGACAGGTGCATTTCAGATGTTAAGAGTCTTTGTGCCAAAAGTGGTTTGTAGGGAAAAACAGAGCAGACAGATTAGAGAAGAGAATCAAAAGTACGGTGGGATAAAGAAAACAGACTTAGAAGGAATATATATCAACAAAAGCTTTATTTTTATAATAAATTTAAAACAGAACAAAAGAGAAGGATTTTTTTGGGTGAATCTTGGGTGAATATAAAGTTACCTATCTCAGACACTATGGCACCACCTGGTGTTTGAAAAACAAAAGACAGCATGTCCCCCCCAATTAATAGAAAAAACATGCATTGTTGCTGCTCAAGGTCTTACGCTGATCCAACTGGAAAAATCTGAAACACTGCTTTCACTTGCATTTTCACAGTTTACAGTGTTTACATGACATCTAGACAATATACATATCTAATGTTGTGGAAAAAAAAAGAATATTTCAGAAAGAATAAAGCAAAACAGACATTTATGTCCATCTATCAACTAGTGATGTAAGGTCTGGCTCAGGTTCAAAGATTCTGCTCCTCATTTTGTACCACGGGGCACCTTTATATATTTTTGCCAAACATTTTTCACTCTGTGTTTTCAATAAAAAACTTTATTGGAATTAATTAAATGTGCAATAGAACTCAATAGAAACATAGTCTCGGTCCTCTTCAAGTGAACCAAATGCATGAAGCAGACTAAAATGCTGTGCAGTGTAGGTAAACACAACCAAAACCAATAAGCATGCAGCAAGATAGCTGGGAGAAATATCTCGCCGTTAGAGGTGGAGTGAGGATGAGGTAAAGACTGACATAAATATGGTCTGATAAAACTAGATCACATCTGCTGGTAAGCATTCACAAGAACAAAGACGTTTTAAAACTAATTAGCAGGAAAAGGGGGCTTTTGGATTGACCTATACAGTAGAGCAGTAAAAATCTCTGCCAACAAGACATAAAAATATGTAACATTGTTAGAAGAAGGGGCAGTTCTAGAAAAGGACAGATTTAAGTGGCATGAAAGGTTTGGTGGCATTCTTGGCTTTCTCAACACTAAAACAGGCGAGGAGGTGAATATGTTATTCAAAAGGTTCGGTACATTTGACAAACTGTATTGCAAAAGCAAAACATGGCGACCCTAATTGAACTGAGTCCCCATTTGTACCGGGTCTGCTGGACTATTAGCTGTGATGACTACTTTAGAGCCGACTAGTTTGCGAACAACACTTTACTACTTCCAGCACAGTATTCACTCTGCTGCAGTATTCGTAATTATTTCTTATTTTTTGAAACAAAATTGCATAACTCCTGTCGATATTGATATAGAGGTGTCTTTCTCTATATAAAGATATGGAGATATACAGGGGTTGGACAATTAAACTGAAACACCTGGTTTTAGACCACAATAATTTATTAGTATGGTGTAGGGCCTCCTTTTGCAGCCAATACAGCGTCAATTCGTCTTGGGAATGACATATACAACTCCTGCACAGTGGTCAGAGGGATTTTAAGCCATTCTTCTTGCATGATAGTGGCCAGGTCACTACGTGATCCTGGTGGAGGAAAACGTTTCCTGACTCGCTCCTCCAAAACACCCCAAAGTGGCTCAATAATATTTAGATCTGGTGACTGTGCAGGCCATGGGAGATGTTCAACTTCACTTTCATGTTCATCAAACCAATCTTTCACCAGTCTTGCTGTGTGTATTGGTGCATTGTCATCCTGATACACGGCACTGCCTTCAGGATACAATGTTTGAACCATTGGATGCACATGGTCCTCAAGAATGGTTCGGTAGTCCTTGACAGTGACGCGCCCATCTAGCACAAATATTGGGCCAAGGGAATGCCATGATATGACAGCCCAAACCATCACTGATCCACCCCCATGCTTCACTCTGGGCATGCAACAGTCTGGGTGGTACGCTTCTTTGGGGCTTCTCCACACCGTAACTCTCCCGGATGTGGGGAAAACAGTAAAGGTGGACTCATCAGAGAACAATACATGTTTTACATTGTCCACAGCCCAAGATTTGAGCTCCTTGCACCATTGAAACCGACGTTTGGCATTGGTATGAGTGACCAAAGGTTTGGCTATAGCATCCCGGCCGTGTATATTGACCCTGTGGAGCTCCCGACGGACAGTTCTGGTGGAAACAGGAGAGTTGAGCTTCACATTTAATTCTGCCGTGATTTGGTCAGTCGTGGTTTTATGTTTTTTGGATACAATCCGGGTTAGCACCCGAACATCCCTTTCAGACAGCTTCCTCTTGCGTCCACAGTTAATCCTGTTGGATGTGGTTCGTCCTTCTTGGTGGTATGCTGACATTACCCTGGATACCGTGGCTCTTGATACAAGACTTGCTGTCTTGGTCACAGATGCGCCAGCAAGACGTGCACCAATAATTTGTCTTCTTTTGAACTCTGGTATGTCACCCATAATGTTGTGTGCATTTCAATATTTTGAGTAAAACTGTGCTCTTACCCTGCTAATTGAACCTTCACACTCTGATCTTACTGGTGCAATGTGCAATCAATGAAGACTGGCTAACAGGCTGGTCCAATTTAGCCATGAAACCTCCAACACTACAATGACAGGTGTTTCAGTTTCATTGTCCAACCCCTGTATAAACCTCTCTGCCACCCACCATGTGGAATTAGCCAAGGATTAGGATGATGGCAAAGAGCCCTTTCCACCTCAAAGACATGGGGCTCATCACCAAAGATAAATCAAAATCAAATCAAAATACCACTGTGAATGTACAAAAAGATCTGCAATTATAAGAAGGGTTTTATTGCTCTAATGCTTAAAAAGATTTGGTATTAACAAATTAAAGTCATCAAGGTATTTTTCATGTTAAGATATACAATTCTTTATATAAAAAGTTCCAATATTTAATCAAACTATAAATTTCCTGGTTATAACACTTCATGGTGTTACATTTAGTATACATCACCATCACAGGGTATAGGGGACTATGTCATAATGGATCTCTGTATGGGTGGGTGTAAAGACTAACACACAACATTTTAATGAGTACTCTAGTTATGAAGCAGGAATATGGGATCTTACCTTCTTCACTTTAGTTCTCCCCAAGTCCCTCAAAAACATTGCAGTACAAAATTTCTTGAACCACAAGTAAACCGGAAAGTTTTTATTTGCAATGGTTGTCTGTTCTCTACTGAAGGCTACTAATATCTCATGTGAGGAAGTAAGCCCTGTAATGGACTGATACCTGCACATAATGTACTCTGGTAAAATGTTGTGTATTTGAGTGCACACCAACTCTAGCTAGAATTACTACAGCAAATAAACAGGTGGAGGAATTTTAAACTACAGCTTTGCCAGCAGATATTTACTTTTCTTTTGGACACAAGTCCAGGAACGAGAATATCAGAAAAGACTTTTGAAAACAGCTTTATCTGCTGTACTGTCATGTCACAGATGTTGATCTCCTCTTCTCTCTCTTTTATGGTCAGTAAAACATTCTTACATAAATACACACACACTGACGCACACACACAACTAACTACACTTTCCGCTCCCTACAGTGGCCCAGCCTATCCCACAATCCTCTAGGGCTCTAGCCTGTGATCCAGTGGAACTGTACCCTGAGTAACACTGTTTTCACAAGGGCTCCCATCCCCTCAGTCCGCAAACATACACAACCACTGAACATATGTACCACATTAGATACTCATTAGCTCACACATCCACAGATGTAAAAAAAACCAGCACCTCCGAATTCAACCCTGAAATATACATAAACACACGCAAAACTGCTTGCTGTCTTGTTTGTTGGAGGAAATCTAGCTTAAAGCAGCCATTCAGCAAGCACACAGTCCTGTATTATAAAGTAGCATCTGTCGTTCTGTAGTACCAGACTTTCCTCTTTCACTCTCATTCTTTAGAGTGATTATCAGCTCAATCCACAGGTGCAGATAATGAAAAATGAGTGTCTACATAGTATTAGTCACTATTACAGTCACTTCCAGCAAGAAAGACGAGACCTCTGAATCAGCTGCATCCCAGTCTTCTCACTGTGTTTTCCTTCAAGAAAAGACAAAACAACACTGGGTCGTTTAAACAAACGGCAGGCACAGAATGGGAAATTACTGGTTATCCTTGAGGTTGTTTTCTCTGGCTTGGCAGACCATAAATCCCAACAAATGCACGTGCAGAAGCGAAGTGAGATAGAGATGCATCTTTTATTTTATAACTACAAAACCAATACATCACATTTTTTTACACTGTGCTGAATGCAAACTTTCACATAAAAGAACAGATGCAGATTTTTTTAAATGTGCAACACTTTGCATATCTTGTAAATCTAACTATATCTGAACTAGATAAGGATAGAAACGCAGACACCTGCTTTTATTTAATGATTCCATCACCTTAGAATTACTCCACTATGGCCAGGAGATGCTTTTACTACCACACGATTCAGAACGACAGCAAGAGCAATAGGTCCAAAGCAGTGATTGGCTCACTATGAACATTCTTTTGAATGCGAGGGATTTGTTTTTTTTTTGCGATGGTATTAGTTTTTCTGATGTTTCAAGCAATGGTGGTTCTTGCATAAATGACACCTGGTGCAAGCCTCTCCTTCTGTCGCCCCCCACCCCTACCACAGCGCAGTGTGTGAAAACATAATTTCTTCATGTTTTCCTGGTTCCGATGCAGGGTAACTTGTGGATGTGCAGGCATGCACAGAAGCAACATGAAACTTTATTAAAGATAAATATGTTACTTTGTTAAATATGTTACTTGTGTAACCCCTCTTCTAATGCTGCTCTGGGCGACAGCCCATACGGCCCATTTCAGAAACCGCCACTTGTTGCACAAAAACAAATATTTTGAATTTTCTGCATTGACACAAATGATGTAAGCAACTCACATGGAAAAGAGACATGTTTACATTTTAAAATGGGTTTTATCCTTATTTGGGAACTGAGAACACCAAATGAAGATGGTGGAATATCAGCAAAGCAACAGGAGAACACTGCAACAACAAGGAGAGAGAGCTGACCAAGACAATAGTCCTGCTGAAACTTGAATATGTCCACATGGCCAAGACCAGTGCCTACTAGTGAAACATTTTAATGTTAGACGAGACAAAGATTGAGCAATTTGGCCAAAACGTTGAGAAGAATGGCTCCCAAACCTAAGAACACTACACCAGGTCAAGCATGGTGCACTACATCATGGTACATCATGATGATGGTAGCATAATGCTGGTGGATTGCACAAAGGGGAATAAAGGGGACCGTTGGAACATGGACACATTAACAACAGAACAAGGATCCAAAACACTTTAAAACCGGTTTTGAATTAATAAACACCCTAATATTTAGGTTCAGAAATGGCCATCCCTATGTGCTGACCTCATTCTAATTGAAATTTTATGGACTTCAGTTAAAAGTCAGATCTGTGACAGATCTATGACAGGAATTTAATAATAAATTAATTTGTTCAATCCTTTTTTTATTGCTTTTCTACTCATCATTTGTCCTAAAATCTCTTGCTTTGTAGAACTGATAGAGAAGTATTATCATTTAATCGCAAACTAAACAAAAGAGAAGTAAAAGAAAATACAATGTGGTGATTTTTTTTATACCACGCTTCTGAGAATTTACCCCCATCTGGTTTGAATAATGATCTGTCTGACCCGCCAGCTCTTCTTTATGCTTCTTCTGGAGTCAGCCTCCAGATGTTGGACTCCAGCTTGGAACATTCCAGCTACTAAGTCTACTACCTGCTCTGACAAATATACACAATACTTTGTGGGTTGCATACACACAGTACATACACAGAGAAGTTCAAAGTTGTGCCAGAGGGGAACGTACGGCCAGAAACAACACGCAGTGGCAGGAGGTTTCTGTCTGGATCAAACTCGATTTATCCGAGACAACCAGTAAGAAACAGTAACCAGTAAAGGAGCATTTGTAATGTACTGTCGCAATAAATTAACGCATACTAGACAAATTAACAATATGCTTCACCTTAGAGCAAGGCTTTAAGGCAAATAATCATTTAAATATTCTTATTATGTAGTATTTAGCTTTGCTAAACTCTAAAATAACTTCATACTGCAGTCAAATCTAGATGTCTTCCTCATGAAATCATTGAACGACTGCTCAATGGAGCATCTTCACAGCAGTCAGAGAGTATGACTAAAATAGAGAGTGCATGCTGAGAGCTCCTTTGTCAAATGAACACATCTGTTATCATAGCTATTTCCCAAGAAAACTCCCCTTCTGGTCTTAATCACAGTATCCTATCACACACAGAGAAACAGAGGATCACAATGCTCCCGCATTTCCTATGAATGTGTGCGTTTAATGGATCTCAACCTTTCTTCTCGTGAAGCACTTCAAAACAGAAAAGTGGAAAGGAGAGCATTAGTGACAGATTTTGACCTCCAACATCATTGCCTGGACTTTAAGTAAATATATTTCAAATTATTAATAAACTGATATTTACAATAAGATAGAGGTCAAAGTTATTTAGGGAATATAGTTGCTAAGAAAACAAAACTGCAGGTCCAACCTTTATCACATTTATTCGCATAACAAGCACAAACTTCAGAGTGTTTTACTGTTTACATAATTGTGAAGGAAAAGTAAATAGATATATGGCTTTCAAGTGCAGCATGCGTCTGTACTCCCCCCTGCCTTTCTTTTAATAAGGCAAACCTACAAATCTCTTTTTTGTTTTTGATACAAATAGGACTACTATATTTGTTTCACTAAAATATTCCATGTTTATATTATTGTTAAGCGTTTTTAATTAAAACAAAAAATCATACTCGGCCTCAACTTGGCGATTTTGGCCCTGTGTGGCAAAAGAATCTGGACAACATTCTCTAACATGCGTACTTCCATCTATCCTCCCAACAATTACCAACAGCATGATGCTGCCACCACCATGCTTCTTGTTAGGGATTGTGTGTTAGTTTCTCTCCTCACATAGCATTTTCCATTAGCGCAGTGTCCCTTACATGGCTTACGTCAAGCTGCAGATAGAACTTCTGAACTCAACTTTCTTCTTCCCAATCTTTTATAAATACTATGCAGTGCACAATTACTAATTACCCTGTTGACAAATTCTTCCACCTAAGCTGTGGATCTCTGCAGCCCCTCCAGAGTTAACATGGGCCTCTTCTTTTCTGATTAATGCTCTCCTTGCCCAACCTGTCAGTTTTGGTAGATTTTCAGAGCTTAGGATATGACTCTGTAACCTAACCTTGCTTTAAGGTTCTCCCTGACCTGGCTGCTGTGTTCCTTGGTCCTTATGATCATGTTTGTTCTCTAATATTCTCTAAAAAACCTCTAAGGCATAAAATAACTTCTAAAGGTAATTGATTAGACAAATCTTGGTGGGGATATCAGAGTAAAGGGGTTAAACAACCTACTTTTCAACATTTTGGAAACCATGTATCATTATCCTTCCACTTACCAATTATCCCCTAATCTGAGGTGCTTTGTCACATAACATGTGACATAAAATACACAGAATTGTTTTTTTGTATCAGGACAATGTGGTAATGTGCAACCCCAAAATAATATCACTGGTCTCATTATAGAATACAGCTACAATGTCTCAAGTGACCAATAAATGGTCACTTATGTAAAAATATCCCCATCCATCAAAAGGTTTCACCAATATTCTCGTTTCTCCTCCTACCATCCGCACAAACACATTGAAACCTTCCCAGCTGCCTGTCTCTCTGTGGGACACAGCACATGAAAGGAGCCCAAAAGTCCACCTTCTGTCCTCAATCAATCGTCTGAATGCTGTCAAAGACCACGACAGGGTTTCTGCCTGATCTGGATTTATCTTGACATTCCTTTAGCTTCAACCTGCTGGTAGAAAAGAGCTAAAAGAAAACAGAAAAATAATATTTCCCTTCATGTTTAATGGGCATTCCCTCACACACATATAGAAAGACAAGCCTAATTAATCCCAGATAGTTTCAATAAAAGCACGGTTCACACACTTGCTTTGATCTCCTCTGCCTCCATATTTCATGCTGTTTCAAGAAACAGATCCTGCAGTTACGGAAGGGCCCTTCCTATGCTTGACCCTACCTCACTGTTGATGTATGCAACTAATGCGTGTAGAACACTTCTCTCCGTGACTTATAAAACAAGCCTTTGCAACAAAACTATCAAATATGGAGGCATTTCAATCCAGTTCATCTCTCCCACAAATCAGAGAGGAATGCAGCAGCTTTGCTGTCTGGATAAACAGGTTTAGGACTCTGTGGGATGGTCTGTAATACCTTGGCTAATCCTCAACGCAATCCCAGATTCACTTTCCACGTGAGCCATTAAAGAGTTCTGCATACCCTGGTAAAACATTCTTGGCAGCAAGAAGTTCAGGAGTTTCTATTATAATGGAGTCTGTTACTGAAGTTCACCCTCAGAGGTAATCCAACGCGTTTCGTCCACTGGGAAACATTGCTGTTGGTATGTGCACCTAAACGAGTATATGTGGCATTTTTCAGCCATATTATCATTGTTCTTTAACCATTTTCCCTACAACAGTCATGCTTTGGCACAGTTAAAATTGGGTTTAATTGAGTCTCACTTAAAAATTGAATGTGCTAGCATCCACAAAAAAATGTTTTCCACATGTGAAGGCCATACAGTTTGACTACTTAAAACCACACCAACTGCAAATACATCAAAAGTGATGTTTTACTGCCATCTACTGTTAAGCTACGAAAAGTAAGAGAAGCTTAGACTGACAGAGTTCATACTAAAGAATGCCCATTTACCTATTTTGTTTTCCCTCGAGTTAAATCTTTTAAACACAAACTAACGTATAACTGGAATTACATTTAAGTGTATTATTTAACAGGGACAGTGCAAGTTTTTCACTTCTTAGTAGTTACCAGTATTAGAAATACTTTCATATCGCACACTAGGAAAAATTTACCTTTAAAAATAAAAGATTGAAACTGGCTCCATTCCATACTTTATATATGATGAACTCTATTTTCTTATGCCAACAAGTCCTTTTACATGACAAACAAGTCTAATTTAATTCCAGTTAAATCCCAACCAGCAGATTGCATTGACTTCACTTCAATGCAAGCTTACATTTCATGGTAGACTTTTGATATCTACACAATGACAATAAATTACTTGCCACATCTTGGAAATGGGTTTTGAACATACACACAATACAGAAAATTGCAATGCAAGTATTCTTTCAAGTTCTTTCCAGTTCTTTCTCAACTATCAGTTTTGCTCAAATGACATGTTTAGCCTTGTTTTGGGGAAATAACAGTTACCTGTGTTGGCAGTAGACACTGGAGTTATTGGTCAGTCGAACAAACACAGACATCTGAATGAACTTTATTTTGTAAAACAGTGAAAACAGAAAGACAGTTTCTAGTTTCCGGACAGCAGCCAAACATTAGTCAGAATGGAGAAAGTAGGCATCCAAATATCATTCCTTTCCAGAGGAGGCAAAAGGCCATATTTCCTCCTGGAAGCAGCAAACATACAGAACACAACAGCATATAGGTTGCTTATTTTCTACTTTAAAGATACACTGTAGTATATAATGGTCTAAACATACATATGAACCAGTTTTGTTTTTACAAATAAAAGTAGCCCTATGAAAAGCAAAAGATAATCTGCAACAAACAAGGTCTTTAATATCTGATACATGAAAAAATACAGTGAAAAAAATCCTATTCACATAAGATTTCAGACAGAAAACTGTGCAAATATTAGAAAATTCTCTTAACTGTAGCATTGGCAGAGAAACGGATCTCCTAATACTTTAGAGCACTGACAAAAAACTGTACTCAAGACAGTGACCAGATGTCCTAACAAGCCTGATCAAGAATCATTTTTTGAAGGCAAAAGGATCACAAACAGAACCGAAAGCAGTCATGTTAACCCTCTCTTCAGCCTCTTTTACAAAACACTTTGTGGTGGGACTTGCAAACCTTCAAGCTGGTTAAGGTCAACCTACCCGGTTAGACCTCTGACCTACCAAGCAAGGCAGTAGATGTATGTGACGTATGTATGTAGCAAACGGGTAAGCTGGCTTCGCAGCTCGAGGGTGAGTTGTAGCAACGGCAGATGTTCTGTAAGATCATTTAAAACATAAACTCTCACCATTCATGCACACTGAACGGATCATGGTGAAGTCCAGTGAGACAGAGCAGATCAATGAACTTCAGTCGGGTAGTTTCTTCAGTGATAGTGATGCTAAAAACTAAAACAAACCTTGCATTGTACAGCAGTGGCCAGGTGGCAATTGTTAAAATTAAAAATAACCGAGGTGTGATTTTTTTAACACACCCTTCAATGATGTGTTGTACTCTTTAGGACAGAAGATGCTGTCACAAGTTTTATCTTTGTCTATCCTGCGGAATTGTAGCCTTAATTTTCTGTGGTTCTATGATGATAGTTTTATTTAGAAAGCCAATATTTCCATGAAATACGACCCCCATGATTTATGAACTGCCAGAGGACGCTTAAGGAGGGGTAATGATGTCACTGGTGTTGAAAAAACGAGAGGGATAGCCCATTTCAGAAAAAATTTCAAGGCAGGAATGCTTTCTGGCAATCTAAATGAGGTTCTGAAAGGCCCATTCCAGCATTGAGGGTTGAAGTTAGGCTACTGCTCGTGAACCTCTGAGCCACCAGGTAAGGTTGTCTCAGCAACTAAACCACTATTTACCAAAGTCAATCCTCAAGACTAGCGATGCTGCACTGATTCAGGAATGTCGCTGTGCGTTATTTGATGGTTTCGTTTATGAGCTCTCAAATGCGAAAAGAAGCTGATCGTCCAGAGTTATGAATGGCCAGAGGCAGCTTTAAGGGGGGCTTGTCATTTTGACCAAATGACAAAACCAATCACCAAAGTGAACAGCTCCATTTACAAAACATTCTGATGTCCTCTGGCGGTCTCTTATGCCCATTTCAAATTACAATTCCGCAAAAAAACATGCAACCTTTATTCACTTTATCCTTCCACATCATACAAGTCGATCGGTTGGGATCACAGGCCCTGTGCTCTGTGATTACAAAATGCAAGGAGCTTGGTTTAAAACTCGTCGCATTCACCTGGGCAATGAGTAAGATGTGTGGGACAGCTAGGTTCATGTCATGACCCTCACGCAGGTTTAGTGTTTTGAATACAATCATAGTATTTGATAGTGTTGGGACCTTACAATTAGATACGAGGCGTAAAAAAACTGCTGTTAATAACAGAACAAATGGATGATCTGCAAAGGACTTTTTATTCCAACCAATTATACACACTGAGCCGGACTGAAGACAGAACAGAACATTGGACTTTAGCCATGGGTACTTTATTCAGCAGCGTTGATGGTTGCAAAGAAGGGTGACAAGTCATTGAGCTTTGATCAGAAGCAGGCGCCTCAGGTCTTGGTGGTTATACTTAAAAATATTAAAGCTATATTATTTTGGAGGATGTTATATGCCGCTTATGTGTTTTATCCTTTAGACCAAGAGACAAACTTTTTATGCATAGTGCTCTAAATGGAGCCAGTGGTTCCACAAAGTCAGCCTAAATCCTGAAAGCTCAGATTGGCTCATTTAGTGACTCTGAGGTATCTTAAAAAGAGGCTTGTCCTTACACCTATATAATGGAACAATTTAGAGAAAGAGGCTAACAGCTGAAAGGAACAAGACATAAACAAAATCTACTTTCTGACACATACTAGATAGCTGAGCACAAATGTGTTAAGGAAGACACCTCCTCTTTGGATGCCATAATAGTCATCCATAACATAAAAATAACATATAGGACCAACTAGTAATTACTTGGATATTAGGAATTTGTAATACACGTATACTTTTAAAGAGGCAAAACTTCTTTTGTTTTTGTACAGGCACATGTATGCAATAAAAAAAGAAAACTAATTGGACACAGTGAAGTGCTACTGTGTGCTTGATTAACATTTGTGCAAGCTACTGATTTAGCAAAAAGTTGCTGTAGTTTGCCTATAATCTTCATTTGTTTTACTCTAACCCAATGTAAGTTTCGAATGAGGGATCGAAGACTTAAATTCTCAGGTTTATTTACAAATATCAAACTGGTGCTTTAAATTAATAGCTACTTTCCCAAGCTCAGAGAATGCTATGTAGGAGAAACAACTATACTGGAATGATCACAAATAAAAGATACCAGACCCTTGATTGAATAAAAAAAAAACTAAATCAAACTGAAGCCCAAACAAAAATAACAGACCGGCTGCTGTTGTACAAAAACTGAAGAGAAAACCTTCAAATGTCAGATTACAATCTGCATCTTTACACACATTTAAGAAATCTGTTTAAGATCACCTTTTAAGCAGTGACCTGTAAACATTTTCCTCACCCATTCTAAGGGGTTGAGGGACTATGCTACAGAAACCAGCTAGCTTGATGTATTTTTTTTTTAACTTTTAAGTAGATTTTAACAAAAAGCTTTATGGCGCAAAACTTAAAAAGTACTTTAAAGTATTGCTTTTATTCTTTGTCGTGCAACCGAAGAACTTTTTCTGAGTCTAAATGTGTCATTACCACATCTCAATGGCAGCAATTTGTCTCATGCAATCCCTACAGATGAGCTTCTTCAAAACATTTAATGCTTCTATCAGAGCATCGTAAACAACAACTGACTAAATTCTTTAGGCTACAGGGCTTCCAAGATTTTACTAATGTAATTAGGAGATGGAGGTCACAGAGGCCGAGAGCAACAAAACAACCTGGTGTCAGAATATCAGCAGTACCAGGAGGCCAAAGTTGAAGAGGATGGAGAGTTAGAAGACAAAGATGTGGCCCAGAGAGCCACCTAGGCACTACAAGGCAACTGCTGATCTCTAAAAATGTATAAATGAGTTTATTGTTTCTAGATCAGTAAATGTTGTTTTAGGGCTGTTGCCATTAGAATTGTTTTGTCCTTAATACTGATTTGAGTCAGTGGAAAGCAGGCTTTTAAACAGGTCTCTCTTGTAAATGAGATGAGTTTAATCCCAATGAGACAACCTGAATAAATTAAGGTTAAATAAGAAGTTTTATTTAAGATTCAAGATTTTTTTATTTGGGGATTTTATTAGAAGGTAGGGTAGACATACCCTTAAAAGATTTTCACTTTGTGTCACATTACAACTACAAACTTCAATGTTTAATTTAATCTGGGTTTTATGTGATTCACCAACACAAAGCAGAGTGTAGTGGAACGAAAGGATACATGGCTTTTATTTTTTTTTACAAAGAAAAATCTCAACAGTGATACATGCATTTGTACTCAGCCCCCTATACTCTGATACACCAAAAGAAAATAAACCAGTTTAACCCAAACACGGCATTTTGCGAAAGGTAATGTGTGGAAGAAAACTAAAACTAATTTTCTTTCGTAGGGTCATGAAACCTAGTAAGCTGGTCTTGTTCTCCCCAAATTGTAATTATGCACTACTTTGTGTTGGTCTGTCACAAAAAAGGCCCAAAATATATGAAAGCTTATGACTGTAATGTGACAAAATGTGGAAAAGTTCAATTCATTTGCACTCAAATGTCCTGCTATTATCTACGGTCACTTTTAACAAGGAGGTGATTTAACTGGAAAAGGACTGTAGCACGGAGAGTCACTGTGCAGCCGTATCTTACAGTGCAAACTCTGCACAAAAGCTCTCTAAAGTGTTTTCTTTAACTTCCCCCAACAGCGACTTCATATCCCTTTACTTCCCCTTAAATTAGGACGCATCATGCAAATCATAAAATGTTATCGTTTCCTCCTTTAATTTTGCTACACATCCCGATCTGATCTGATTTGCTAACATTTAAATGTATTTCTATGAGCGATCTCAACGTTTGCTCTTTCAAAATATTTCTATATAATTTTTAGCTTGTGAAGGCCTCAAGTGAAGAACGAAGTTTCATAGCATAGAGGAGAAAACTGCGCCACCCAGCCTCCTCTGCTCCAGCCTGTTGGGCTGCTGAGACAGCAGTTGTCAGTTGGAAAACACTGACCTTGGGACTGGGCAACATGCAGTAGAAAACTTGCCTGCGAGTGCAGAAAAAGAAATCTTTGCGCCCTACAGAAACACATAGCTGCTAAGGCATGAGCTGTGTGCATGTAAATGTCGCTGTAATATTTGTGTGCAACGCATAACCCAACTTAATGGAATAATGCTCTGTTTATGCAAAGTGAAAAGACGAAGGGAGCTACAATACAGTTGGTGCAATCTTTAAGAGAAACTGAAGTCAGCTAGTTGGTGTGAAAACAATGCACCCAAACAGTAACTTCCCATATTCAGAGGAATGTTATGATTTTCTGGAGCATGGTCAAAAATACCACTGATAATACCTGGTATGTGCTACACAGTGGGGCTGTGAAAGCATTGGATGGACATCTTAAAGGACTGAGAAGGATGCCACGCTGGCCTGGGTTTGAAGTACAGCTGAAGCTGACTGAGTCCAGTTTCCAGAATTTCAGCTGACAGTGGGGGGACACCGGTGGGGATGTGTGGTGAAGGCCAGCAGCTTTGGTGAAGCTTCAAAACCATATAGGACGTTGAGGTCTCCAACGTTGTCATGGTCTAATTAGTCATATTCTTTGTGCCGACTACATGCTCCTCATCTACAGCTTTCAACACAGACACCTGAAATGAAAAAAATAAGAAGAAACCCAAAAAAGTGCTTGGTGTTATTTTAATAATTTAACCAAAAAATACTTTACTACGGGACATCTAAAGGGCCAATTAGAAATGTACATACTGTCATCTTTGATATGAGTGTCATGTTCACTGAGGGCCTTTAATGGTGGAGCTGAACATTTTTTTTAACCACACCTTTAAACCTGGTCCATAAATTTACAACAAGGTTGAGATTCGGTTGCTTCGGTAATGTTGACCTGCTTTTCCTATTCCACACCATCAAGAAACTACTAAGGCTCAAGCCTTTCATAAACTGGATCGAACTGGAATATAGTGTGACTGTCCATAGTGAAGGTCGTTCAGCAACAACATGGACTGATAGGTTGCTCACATGGGCAAACCAAATGCCTTCAGGAGAAATGCTCAATGGCAGCAATGGGGCAACAACGAAACAAAGCATGTTTGGATTAGTCGAGACAAGGCTTTTAAACCTAGGAGCACTGAACCAAATGCCAAGCATGGTAGTGGTAATATCATGATGAGGGTCGGGTTTGTTGCCAGTGGCAAAAGGTTCATTAAAAATCTTTCAGGTTACCTAAAATCAAGAAAGATGGTGAAAATTAGAGACAGCTTGGTGTTTACCCACGAAAATGATCTCAGACACATCAAAACTGGTTTTGGAATAAATAAAACAGGTCAACATTAAGTTCCTGAATTGACCCTGACCTCAACCTTTTTAAAAGGTAGAATAGTCGTTCAAATATTTCGTATCGAATTTCGGTGCCATGAAAACAGTTGATGGCTTCACAAAGCTGGCGGTTTCTCTGCAACTTGCTAAGGAATGCAAATCTTGGGAGTGTCTCTATATTACAGAACTCAAGTAACATTTTAAGCCTCTGTGGATTACAGAAAACCCACAATAATTCAAACTGTGTCAACCATTTGTTGTTTAAAAAAAATTATAATACAAAAAAAAATCAACTGGATTTTAATTCAGTATTAACATTCCACACTCCGATGCATCTTTACAAGCCCAAAGTAAATCCCATATTCATTCTGAGTATATGTCAACTTCTGACTGGCGCTCTAAACGCTGCAGATTTTAGTTAAGTGATGGGGGTGTGAAACAAGGCAACACAGCAACTTCTTTGATAACAGTGTCAACCAGTAGAATCAAGAGTGTTTGAGCAGCAGTTGTTCAAAATCAATCCCTACCAATGAGACGATAATGCCACAGAACATGAAAACTCACCATAAACTGTTCTCCACCGCTGTACTTTTTCTCAATTTCTTTGCCCAGGTCACCATCTGGCACTTTGAGGTCCTCTCTGGTTTCTCCATTGTCATCCATCAGGGCCAGGAAGCCATCTGAGACATCAATTACCTAAAATTCGTCACCAGGCAAAGCATCCAAGGAGACAGCAGAGCACAAAAAAAACACTCTGTTCAAACATGCAGTTTAAACATGCAGTCAGGTCACATTCAATCCTAAAGGCAGAATTTTCTGGATAGACAGAGCTTTGAACTGCTAAACCCAAATGGGTTTTTTTCAGTTGAATTACATAAATATAAGTTATGATCATTATATGATCAAACTGGTAGCTCGCAATAAGCTCCTATGTAATAATAAGATAAAGGATATGCGACAACATAAAGCTGAGCAATTTATGTTCTCAGCATTGCAGAGTCAACTGTGCTTCCAAGATTCTTGGTATTGTAATTTTTCATATAGCAGGATGTTTCCACATCCTTCTCAAATTCTGCATCGCTGCCTATGCTGACTGAGTATTCTAAAAATAACATGGTGGGAAAGAAGGTGCAGATGATACAAACTAAACATTTAACCTATAGGCAAAACACTGTGTAGAGAACAAAAATAACACTGCACATTATTCTGAACACATCATTCCCACAGAGAAACATGGTGGTGGAAGCATCATATTGTGGTGAGGCTTTTAGTAAACAAGGGCAGGCAAACTAAGCAGTCCTGGAAGAAAGCCTGCTCGAACCTACAGAGACTGCGACAGACGTTCAACTTCCAGGAAGACAATAACCGGTTAAAGTCCAGATTTAAATGCTTGCCACACTTTTTGGACCGTTATGCCCCTTTTTAATGGGCTCTACTTTGGCTGGCTCCACTTCACTCAGCCCGTTTTGCAACCATTTTCATTACTGGCTTTTCCGGCCCCTTACTTGCTTTCTTGGTCCCTGCTCATCAGCAGGTCCCACTGGGGCTGAGTAGGACTGATATGTGAAGTGAACAGACTGCCGTTTACTGATTGGCCATGAGCGTGGTCAGCTGTACGTCAGCGGCATGAGAAAGTGTTCGCCGAGGTAGCAGAGAGAACGATAAGCCAGCGTCCCGGAGTGGTGGGCCCCTGTCTGGATGGCCTTTGGCTCCCAGAGGTGTGTTGTGCTTGTTAAAGGCCGCGGGGGCTGCCCTGGGCTCTGGTTGGTAACTCACCCTCTAGAACTCACGGGGGGACAGGCCACCCAGAGTGAAATACAATGTGCCCCTCCTCCTTGGTCCCCACAGGAGACCAAGGAGGGTGCTAGGGTGCTGCTTAGTGCTAGGCAATCTTGCTGCCCGGGGTTGGTGCTGGCCCTGGTCCGTCGGGGGAACCGACATCTGGACTTGGCCTGCACGGCTGGGGGTGGCGGTGAATCTGGCTCGAGGGGGACTCGGTGCCCCCCGCCTCTCTGACCTGGGGGCTTTTTCTCTGTGCCTTCCTGGCGGCCTACATCTGTCCTGTGCATATGGCTGACCTGGGGCTGCTGCAGCCTTCCGGAGCCAGGTCTACCTGCCCTTTGAGGCTCTTAGGTGCTGTGGATTCTACCTTTCTTGCCACACTTACAAATGTCCATTTCCAGGTGACAAAGTCGCGCTCACACATACATCCATTCCACACAAATATACCTACACATATGCTCAACCACCCCCACACACACACCCACACACAATCTCAAATGATTGCAGGTCATATTAACACAGATTACTATAACATCAATGTGGCCTGCCTACTCTGATGCTGGATTGAATACGGAATTAATAAAGTTAAACACGCAATTTGAATATCGTCCAAAAATATCGTTTTTGTAGAGCAAAACTGCCCCGGCACATGTAGGCAACCATCAGCTCCATAAGGTATGTCTGAAACACCGTGACAGGACACATTAAAATACATAAATGAATAAATAAATATTGTAACCTCTCCAACAGGGTTATCTAACCTGATAGTCTTTTCTTGTCACATTTGGAACATCCATGTTATGAGTAGAAGGGCAGATATCCTCATACTTCTTCTGAGTAAAGATGTCAAGTCCCGTAAGATGCACCTGAGAATAAATTTTATTTATTAAGATATGGCTTCTAAAAAAATAAAAACATACAGCAGAGTTTTACAATAAATACAGAAAATACAGGCAAAATGGCATGCACAACAACCCTTACCTTGGCATGCCCATGCTTTCCAGTCTTAGAGGTAGACATTTCAACTATCTTACAGGGGCGTCCTTTCAGCATAACGAAGCCATTCTTCCTCAATGCAGAGCATTGCATTGGGTATGTAACAGAGGCCCCAGCATCTGCGGTGGAGAAATCATCATCTGCCATAGTGGGCCACAGGCTGCTCCATATACAAAGGGAAAGGTATTAGTACGATTCTTGAGATGTACTTGCATGAAAAAACATCTTTTTATGATCATTTTTGGAATATGATTATTTTTTACTATACACATTTTTTAGGGACAATCTGCACACAATAATCGTAATCTTGCCACTTGAAGAATGGGTTTCAGGAATACAGAAAGACAAGCAACAGTATAGATCCACTAAATATATACCAAAACAGCAATTGGTGATGACATCTTACGAACCACCTGGAATTTACCGTTTTAAATACAGGAAGTAAAATGACCAATAAGATTTACCTTTTCTAGAACAAAAAGGGGAAATATTCTTTTCCAGTCAATTCCTTCCGTTAGTTTAATCATACAAACCGATACAAACAATATGGAGAAATACATGGAAACCACTCGATTTAGATTACATTACTACTGGGGCTGCATTTAATCAGGTAAACATACAACTGTGATGTTATTTTTGAATATTGCATTGATATTCTTGTTTCAATTAACCTTAATATTTCCCCTCATTCTTTGCTGCCTTTCCCCTATCACAACAATGTTGTCAGCACTCCTGGTGAACTTTGGTGTCTTGAGCTAAAATCAATATCAAGTGGGAGTGTGCAGGGCAAATAAAAGCCCAATAAACTTTCCTAACATAATATTAACCTGCAAAGGGTGCATGCATGACACTTAAAATCTATTAGCCCACAAAAAACCATTGCAATTTAATTTTACACAAATTGGTATTGTGAAGACGATTGTGATTCAGCTCTAATTAGCATATGTTTTACCAATTTAAGCTAACTTTAATAATATATAGATACAACTATCACAACATACTATCAGTGAGTCTGCAGCTGCCATTTTTTGCTCCAATCTCCAGATTTGTAAGTAACAGAGGGCGGTGCCATCTTCTCAAAGACAACTTTTTATTTGCTGTTGTTTGGTTGCATGTTCAAGTATCCCCGACGATAACCCAGCTAAGGTAACATACCCACAATATAATTCGTTATCTGCTTTTTTTATTGCTGTTAACAACATAGCCGAAGCTGAATATTGAAATGTCGGTCTGTTTGATTTACCCTGAAGCTGGCTGGATTTTATTTTATTTGAAATCACCTGATTTGATTGGTGGACCTATGCTTTATCAGCCAAGGCACGATGTGATTCCCATCAAAAACGGGGAAAGTTTTTAATCTCAATTTTAAAACGTAACTATAATGTTTAGATTCAATAAGGAGACATGCAGAAAGCCTTTTTTTCGAAGACAAATTATTCTCCTCTGTTTTTAAAGGGGAACATATATTCTACAGTAATAAATGTGAGCTTTTGGCTTAAAGTACTTTTGGTCTTGAACAGAAATTTATTCTAAACAATACAAAAATAAAGAGCATTCCTCAAACATTTAATGACAACATTGCATAAATTTCTTTGAAATTAACCACCTTTTGTGACTTTTCAGCTTCTTAATCTTCCTTAACGTTTAAACAAAGCACATCTCAGAGTCATGTGAAAAAGTTCTTTTAATTTGCACCTAATTTTCCATTCCATCTTGCATGCAGCATTCTTTTAATTGTCTTATGTTATTACATTTTCTAAGAACCCGACTTTCCGGTTAATGCTCAAAATATGATTCATCATTCAGAACAATAATAATTTAAAGCTGAACTGAAGAGTAATATAAATAGGCTTCAGTCAGATGTAATGTGAATTTCAACCCTAGTTCTTCCACCCAGGAGGTGCAACCATCACTGTTAGCCACTCAGCCCAGAAGCTAACAGCTATAGCCAATTGCTACAGTCATTTGTGTTTGTAGACCAAGATGCTAACTACACAGTTTTATTGCAGTCACTGTTCAGTTGAACAATGCTTACTTAACTATCATAGATTTCAGCAGTTTGCGATTTGTACTCTGTAGCGCAAACAAAGGCTGAAATTAGTCAACAGCGGCAAGGCAGACTGCACAGCTAAGAAACCGATTAAACGACGTGGCAAATTAGACACGAGAGCTTAAACTAAAAGCTAGTTTCAGGTTTCAGCATCTGATTTCAATACAGTTAGCCCAGCTAGCTTTCTAACTGGGGCGTACATCCACTGAAACCCCGGTGGCTAATGCTAGCTAAAGCAACACCCTCTAGTGTTTTCAACTGCTCAGCTAACATTATTTCATTCGTCCCAAATCATTGCTGGAGCACCCGTGATAAAGAAGCCCACCTATTACTGCATATTAGATAAAGCGACGCTATACCACCATCCAGCATATTTTTTAATAAACGTTTGCTTAAAAAACTGTTTATAAAAGTCTGTTACGCTTACCTTCTGTGTCGTTTACACCGAAAGAGAAGAAACCACTTCGCATGCGTGGAGTTTCACAGGAGGAGCGAGGGGGGCGGGGTGGTACGTAAACACCGGGCAGCACCGGCTTAGTGGAGTCAACGCTCCTCACTGACAGAGCGCGTGGCAAGCTTCTCTCACCTTTAGTTACACATGTATTGCTCACAAGCGTTATACATTAGCGGCGCCAATTACATTTTAAAATGTGAGTATACAGGTGTAACCGAGCCGATGGATTGGGTTCTAAAGGGATTATTAATGCTCTGACCTAATGCCAAGAACTCGACAGGAGTCTGACATGTGGATGCAGCCGTAACCCGGCACCTTCTTTCTCTTTAGTTTTATTTTCATCAACTGTACTGTCTGCCCAGCACAACCGTAAAAGTTTATTCAACTGTCGTAAAACGCAGGACAGACAAAAATGCCAAAAAAGTGTGTTACATACTAGTCCGAGAGGGAAGGGACAAGGTATACAGCTTCAGTCTGTCCTGATGCACCACCTGGGCTCGTTCCAAGCGGTGCAAATGGTTTGTGATGCGGTACGGAGGACAGCACCTGCACCTACTCGTAAGGGCCTTTCCAATGTGGGGCCAACTTTGTGCGGCTCTCAGTTGGATTGATGAGACCCCCCAAGAGAACCTGCCTAAAAAACCCCATGACAAACCATTTCATCATAATAAGATTTTTGTCTTTCCGTGGCCTCAGAGGCATGAACCCTGACAGTCTCAAATGCCACCTCCAACCTCTCCTCCATGCCAGTAACAAAATCAGACATAGACCCGGCCCTTTCACCAACCAGCCCTGGGGGCGACACAAGAACATTGGTATGGAATCAAGCCTATCGGCCATGCAGCAAAAAAATGGAGAAAACTTAGCACTGGCGTGTGGAGACATATAAGCAAAAGGAACCTGCTTAACAAAACTGTCCCATTCACCCCCCTGAGAGAGCAGCATCTTCGCCAGCTGATCAATCAATGTCTGGTTGTAGCGCTCCACCATGCCATTAGATTTGGGGTTGTATGCCATGGTGCGCATTTTCTTAAACCCAAGCAGACAGCAGAGAGTCTGTATCACTTCGGCCTCAAACTGGCAGCCCTTAACACTGTGGAGGACTTCGGGCACTCCATGCACTAGCACATAGTCTGAAAACAAATAGTGAGCCACAGTGTGGGCCATCTGATTGGGCAGAGCATAGAAGTCCAAAAACTTAGTAAAATAGTCCTCCACAACTAAAATGTATCAATTCCCCCGAGAACTCAGGGGAAGCTCCAGAATATCAGCCGCCACACGTTGAAGAGGGCGACACACCTGCATCACACCCATAGGCACCTTAGCCCTGGGCACCGGGGACCTACATGTCTGTCAGTCCGAAATTGCTCACAACAACGTCTAATGTCCTGTAGCATAAAGGGCCAGTATCAACACTGTCTAGCCTTCTCCCAGACACGTTGCGCAGCAAAATGAGCTGCAGCCGGACCCCCATACAACTGCTGGAGAAGGTCTGGCACTAAGGAAGATGGGATCACCACCTGCAGCACCTTAGCACCAGTAGGTCAGTGGGACACTGGCAGGCAATTAAGCGGAGCCGCATGCTGGGAAAAGTTCTGCACAAACCGCCGATATGAGCAGAGGCCCAAAAAAGCACAAATCTCCGCTGGTGTACGAGGTGTCAGCCAATTTACTACCTTCTCTGTGTCGTGGGGATCAGGACGAAGGCCATCCCCAGACACCACATGCCCCAAAAATACAACATGGTCCTTCACAAAATTACATTTCTGAGGGTTGAGTTTCAGGCCCCCTGACTGTATCCGGGACAAAACCTCCTCCAAGTGACAGAGGTGGTCTTCAAATGTGCGCCTATAAATTAAAATGTCATCCAGATAAACCAGGCAAATGTGCCAGGGGAGGCCATGGAGGACCAACTCCATCATACACTGGAAGGTGGCGGGTGAGTTCGACAAGGCCATGAGCATGGCTCGCCACTGGTAAAGCCCCTGTCCCATAGTGAATGCAGTCTTCTTGTAGTGTTCTTCAGCCACTTCCACCAGCCGATACTCGTTCGAAAAGACAAGAGTGCTGAACCAAGCTGAGGCCACCAGGGCATCAAAACTGCCATCTACTCGCATAAGAGGATGAGAGTCCTTGATTGTGCCAGCATTAAGGCGATGGTAATCAATACAGAACCGCCACTGGCCCCACTTTTTCTTCACCGGAACCACTGGAGATGCCCAAGGACTAAAGCTTTCCTCCACCAGGCCGTGACCATCTGTCCTTATGTGGTGTTTAACCTGAGAACACTGGCTACAATTCCTGTCAGAGGAGCTGAAAACCCCACACCAACACTGCAACAGCTGCTGCACTTCTACCTTCTGTCGCTCAATGATTGGGGTTTCCTTCAGTGTAACTAGGAGGGAATCAGCAGACCGATCACCGGAGTCTCTAGTGTGGTAAGGCCCAAGTTCCGTAATCTTCTGAACTTCTCCTTTCTCCGCGCCACGGCACCATAGTCTGGAAATGCCTCAGCAACCAGGCGACCCACATCAGCCACATAAACCTCCAAACTCTCACCGGGAGCACGCAAATGGGCTGACAGGTTGGTGATCCATAAACTGCCTTTGTCCTAAAGCACCACCGAGCCTCTCCTTAACAGCCGAATAGTCATGTTTGATCCTGTCGGGAAGGCTATCCCACAGAAGAAATGCTGACTTGCTCAAACGTGTAGGCAAAATCCTGATAAGTTCATCCTCACAGTCCCCATCTCCGACTGCTGCTCTCAACGCAACTTCCAGCTGCCTGACCCAGCCAAACAACTCCCATCTCCGGCAAACAGAGGCGGTAAGTCCGCTTTCACATTCCTGCTGGGCAAGTGTCTATCACGCTGCCAAAAACTTGGTTTGAATGGATTAATGTTGCCTTTCCACATGGTGAACGGGATGAAGTAGCTGCCAGCTAACCTCGTGTAGCAACGCTGACCTAAATAAAAACTCTTGCTGTGACCACCGAACACACAGCGCAGGGGAAAGAAAAAATAAAAACACAAAAGTCCCACCGCTGCCACCAATGTAACTGAGCCAATGGATTGGGTTCTAAAAGGATTATTAATGCTCTGACCTAAAGCCAATAATTCAACAGGAGTCAGACATGTGGGTGCAGCCGTAACCCGGCACCTTCTTCCTCTTTATTTTTATTTTGAGCCACTGTACAGTCTCCCCAGGACAACCATAAAAGTAAATTCAACTGTCGTAAAAAGCTCAGGACAGACAACAATTCCCAAAAAGTGTGTTACACAGGTATATTGGATAAAACATAATAAACATTGAATGTTATGGAAGGTTATAGCCTACACAATCAAATGGAAAAATGCTGACTTGACTTGGCGGTTACTGACACCCTTTACAAGGAGGGTAAAGTACCTAAGGTCATTGCTTAAGAAGCTGTATCCAAGCATATTCATGGAAAGTTAAGTGGAAGGAAAAAGTGTTTTTTTTTTTAAAAGGTGCACCAGCAATAGTTATTGTGGAGCAAATCCCCTTGTAAGACTTTAAAGAGATTCATTTGGTGTGTTTTAAGAACCACCACACAGAAGTTTAACCAAAACATAAGTTACAACCACCAGATTATTTGTGTTAAACAGCTCCTAAATCAGATACAGCATCAGAAGCATCCTTCCTGCTTTTTGGATGAAAATACATTTTCCAGAGTCTGGGGGAAGAGTGCAGAGTCCCAGAATTCAAGTTGCTTAATGAGTTGGGGAGCCATGTCATCTGTTGATGTTGGTTCACTGTGTCTTATCAAGTCTAAAGTCAGCATAGCCTTCTTCCAGAGAATTTTGTGCATGTTTCCCTCTGGTGACAAGTTTTATGGAGATGCTGATGTTCTTTTCTAGCTTTTCTTACGCCGCTAAAAGTACCAATGCCTGTTTTAGTGATTTTTGTATTAAAAGCATTTTTCATGGGATCCATGGTTAAATCTTTACTGTGGCTTTTCCATAATCATCAAAATAATAGAAATACACACTTAAAACATGAAAGTAAAAATGTCAAAAATACTAATACTATTAGCTGATCATTATAAAACTGAGAAATGACAGGGGATGTAAACTTACATACTACTGTTTATTATAATAGCAATACTTTTATTGTTTTTCCAAACAGAAAAAGAAAACAAAATATTGAAAGCTTATAACTTTTCAGATTTTGTTTTCATATTACACTGAAGAAAGATAAATGACAGAAATACATGACATAAAGGTAATACTTTTGCAATACAAAATTGTATTATTTTTCTGACATAGATACTGCATACTACTTTTTTCAAAGCTTGTGTGAATTCCGAAAAAAATCCAAAGAAGCTTAAAAAGTATTTTTAATTCTTTGTCTAAATATAAACATATGTTTATGTTTTCGAAAATATTCATTTATGAGAGCTACGTTAACATACAAATATGTGTTCCTTCTGATAATTATGGGTGTTTACACTGTTTTTTATTCCTATAAAAGCTCCTAAGATTACCTCAAGTGTTTCATGGTCATTGTAAAATAAGATTCTTTAAAAAAAATCTCATAATTCTGTCTGACTTGTTAAACAGAAACTCATATTTGTATCTAAATAATTCACAAAGTGCTCCTCAAACCATAAATTGCACACTGTCATTGAAGTGTAAACTTAGCATGAGAAGAAAAAGCTTCTTCATATACCATGTGCATGTGATACATACTGTACACCAGGCATCATTCTCTAAAGTACTTTACAATTTAAGTATCAACCATCTTTACATCCCTTGGTTGGGGCTGCCTGGGGGTGGAGCAGTTGTTGATCACTCCACTTATTCACCCCGCCCTCTCTCTTTGTTGCCACCTTCGCAACAAAGAGAGAGGTCGGTATCCTAAAATATTTGAGAGTTTATTCTGAACTTTGCCCCTGCTCTGTTTGACCCCTAGCATTTAGGTAGAACCTCTGGAATTTAAGCAGAAAAAAGTCAGTCAGTCAGTCATTTTCAACTGCTTATTCCATAGTTTGAGTTCGCTAACTGTATTTGGACGTTTTACTAAATGTGCACTTCTCCAAAAAAACTTGCGGGGAAAAATATCATGTCAGACTTTGCAGGAGATCTTCTTTTACAGCTTATTTTAGATAAAGCAGTCCAATTAAATTACGTTTGCTTTGCCTTCTCTTTATGGCCGGTCACAAAACGCAAGCTGACAAAGCTATAATAGCAGCTGGCACAGTTTTCTCTTGTAGTATCCTTACTCCCTCTACCACTGTTACGTTCTTGTTCTTTAGGACTCAAATGTATTAATGCTGTATTAGCGTTACTATATTTTCGTTCTGTTTTAGGTTTACATGTCTTTAATTTCTCCTGTTTTAAAAAGTTTTTTAACCTTTTGCCCACATATGGCGGGTATAGGGTTTGTTATCATTGTAAAACACTTTACATAGTTGACTTTTACTTTCAATGCTGCAGTAAAAGATCATAATTTGAATATGTGTAAACATTGTGCCATTTATAAGTAATATTGTAAAAAGGGGATTTCTTTTGTAAATACATGTACTTTGTCCATAATAAACAGTACTTCGAGGAAAATATAATGCCATGCAAAAATATTCAAACCCCTTGAACTTTTTTCACATTTGTCATGTTACAAAAACACACTTCTAAATATTTCACTGGGATTTTATGTGATGGAGCAACACAAAGTAGTGCATAACTATGATGTCGAAGTAAAAGGATGCGCCGTTTTCCAGAAAAAAAAAATCACTGTTAAAACCTGAATTTGGTTGGTATTATTTGGTCCCCTTCTCTCTGATACCCCTTAATATAGGTCACTTAATCAAAAAAAATCTATATCTAACTATGGATTCCACTGTTCTGAGAAGGCCTCAGCTGTTTCTAAGAGAACAATAGCGAAGAAACAGCATCATGAAGTCCAAGGAACACACAAGACAGGTCTGGCATAAAGTTAGGTTAAGAAACAAAACCCAGCCAAATGCTAAAAGTTTGGCACAATTCTACACCTACCAACCAGTGGCGATCCACCTAAGGTGACAGGATGAGCAAGGAGAGCATTATCAGAGAAGCTTAGAGGCCCACGGTAACTCTAGAGGAGCTGCAGAGATCCACAGCTCAGGAGGGATAGTCTGTCAGCCGAACAATTGTTGGTTAAGAACTACACAAATTTGGGCTTTATGGAAGAGTTGCAAAATACAAGCAACAGTAAGTTCCATTAAAAGTTTGCCTCAAGCCAAGTAGGAGAGAAATATGTGGAAAAAGGTGCTCTGATGAGATGTGAACAAAACTGTACTTTTTGACCTGTATGCAAAATGCCAGTGTGGCAGAAAACCATGCGCATCGCTCTGAACACACAATCCTATATGTAAGACACATTGGTGGCAGCATCTTGCTGTGGGGATTCAGAGATGAGATGATGGGCAAAAATGCTGGGTAGCATCGTAGAAAACCTCTTACAGGCTGCAAAGGGCTGTAGACTTGGAAAGGGATTGTAAGCCAATCATCATCTTCTTTGCACTTCATGATTATGCTGTACTTTGAGTTGGTCTATCACATGTATTCACAATAAAACACTTCATAGTTTGTTGTTGTAACATGACAAAATGTAAGAGGTATGAATACCTCTTACAGTGTTGCTGTTGCTCGCTTAAGCATCACTGGATGTTTTGAGCTGCTGCAGTTCAGCGTTGCCTTTGGGGATCCTCTGTTTCTTTTGGAAGAAAGCAGCAATCTCCTCAAACGTTTTTCCCTTGGTCTCAGGAACCCGAAGGTAAATAAATATGGTGAAACCAAAAAGCAACACAGCAAACAGAACAAACACATAAGAATCCATCCAAGCCTGGAGAGGAATGAAAAAACAAAATTACAGTCGGTGTTTGATCATGTGACTTGATGTGAGATCTGCACTAGCTTACAGAACAGCGCATGTGCTAGATCTGGCTCCTTACCTGTATGTATGGAAAGGTCATGCCTATGATGAAGTTACTGGTCCAGTTGCAGCAGCCTGCGATTGCAATGGCAGCTGGCCGAGGCCCTTGGCTGAACAGTTCGGCCACCATGAACCAAGGAATGGGACCGGGACCAATCTCAAAGAAACTCACAAACAGAAAGATGGCTGCCATGCTGACGTAGCTCATCCAGGAGAAGTTATTCTGGAGAAAAAAAAGAGTAGCTCTTTGCGATTCAGCTCATGCCTGCATAAATTAATTTACTGAATAGATTTTGCTTGACAATCATTTCAAGGCTGTAGTTATCCCTGTTGCTGGTGCACCTATTCCTTCCATACTTCTTCTTTCCATTCAACTTTCCATGAATACGGTATTTCATTTAATAGATTTTTAATTATCTGTAAGGCATAATAATCAAAATTACAAGAAAAAAAACTTGAAATATTTCACTCTATGTGTCTTGAATCTATATAATATCTGAGTTTCACTTTCTGAAATAAGTGGAAAAAAAAAGTTTCCTGACGCTCAAATTTTTTGAGCTGTACTTGTATATTAGTTTGCTTCTAAGTCTCATAAACCCTGCAGCTAGTTTAAGCTAAGACTGAAGATCTTACACTCGGTTGAACAAACCTGGAATATGAGACCCACTGTCATGGCAACGGCGCAGCAGCACATCCCTCCAAGACCAACCAGAGTTAGAGTGCGCCTCCCAGCTCTGTCCACCAATGCAACCTGGGACACAGAACATGTTTACAGACAGAACAGGACAATGCAACACATGCTCCTGGTGTTGCATATGTGAGAGTGGATTACTCACAGACACCAGAGTAAAGACTGTGTTGATGACTCCCACTCCTATTGTAGCATAGACTGGCTGAGTGACACCAGCTTTGGAGAAGATGGCTGTAGAGTAGTAAAAGATCTTGGAGACAAATGCAAAAAGGAAGAATAGATGATTCAACTTGATAAAGTCACATTTTAGCAGTTTGCCTTAGCTTGTTTAGAAAAAGTGGTAGAAATGTAAGTATTTCAGTCTGTGTATGTGGATCAAATTAAATCAAAAACTTTATTACTCACTGCGTTAATGCCAGACAGCTGCTGTGAAAGGTGCATCATGAGGGAAACAAATAGCTGCTGTCTATATACAGGCGAGAGAATCTAGAAGAAAAAGGCAACACAAAAATCTAAACAACATACATTCACTGACCTCTTCATTAGGTACACCTCTTCAGTTGCTCTTTAACACACATAGTAAATAAGCCAACCAACTGGCCACAACTCACTGTATTTTAGCATCTACGGGTGTTAAGGACAACTTGCTGGAGGTTAAACTAAGCATCAGAAAGAAGAAAAAGGATTTTCACCCACAACCCTCAGGAATACAGAATTGTTCAAAGGGAGGAAATATCTATTGAGCGGCATTCATATAGACAAAAATCCTGAGTTGATTTCAGAGGTCAGAGGAGAATGAGCAGACGTTCTGGACATGATATACAGTAGAGACGACAGTAGTTCATACGTATAACTACTTGTTACAGCCGAGATATGCAGAATAGCATCTCTGAATGCACAGCAGGTCAAATCCTTTACGCAAATGGACTACAGCAGCAGAAGACCATGCTGGACACCACCTCTGTCAGCCAAGGACAGGAACCTGACATTACAATTTACACAGGCTGACCAAAACTGAATGAAATCAGATGGAAAAATGCTGCCTTTTCTGATTAGTCTTAATTTTTGTGGCAACATTCGGATGGTGGGGCCAGAAAACGTCAGCAGGAAAATTTAGGATATGTTGGACGGGAGATTCACTTCATGGAGGTGCTGCCGAGAAATCTGCAGCTTTTTGCAAGCTGTCATGTTAATATGAGCCAAAATCTCTGATTATTGTTTCCAACACCTTGATAAATCTATGCCAGAATTAATACAGTTCTGTAGGTGAAAGGGGCTCCAACCCAGTTCTAGCAAGATGTACCTAATAAAGTAGCCAGCGTCCACATATTTTTATACAACATAATGTAATGGTCCTAGCACGGGTGGACCAAAAAGCATTACATGACAGGTCAAACTCCAAAAACCAAAGTTTAATTCCAGACCATTAGACCAAGTGTAGTGGCCAAATAAGACAGGTGTTTGGTAAACCCAACCCAGTCCCAAAGTTCACAAAAGCAAGTGTAATTAGAGCAGAACTTTGACTGAAGAGACAAACTGCAAGAGTGCAGACACAAACTGACAGTGAACAAATAGATTAATGGATTATGCAGACCTATCTGCTGATGATCAATTGCAAATGGAAAAAACATAATAAAGCATAAACAAATTTATTTAATATATTTATTTTGAAAATAAATTTGTTAGTAGTAGCATAATCTCAACCTAGAAAAAAATGGTCCAGTTCTAACTGTGAGCTCTGGAGAGCTTTTTTTTTTATCTTGTCACAGTTCCAGTGGTTTCAAACTTTCTACCTCTTGCTCTGACTGCAACATTTAAGGCAAGTAGCTATTTTCATGGACTTTTTTGACTTATGAAGATATCTGTGTATCTGTGGTAGTTGTAGGTCACATTCTTTTGTCTTTTCCATTTTAAAGAAAGGCAAAGAAATAAGGGCCTCTTGCCACATCATATGCCCCAAGGAAACAAGACATCATATTAACCCGAAGGTTCTGCTACACTTTCATAGACTTAAAAAGGTAAGCTTAAAATACAGTGCTTCAGCAATGTTTATTTTGTAGACTTTTTATCATTCATTCGTTCATCTTCTATACTGCTTATTCCATAGTGGGTCACGGGGGAGCTGCAGACTCTCCAGCAGTCTACGGGTGAGAGGCAGGGTAGACCCTGGACAGGTCGCCAGTCGATTGCAGGACAACACAGAGACGTACAACATGACAAACAACCATGCCTCCTAAGAGCAATTTAGATAGACCAATCAACCTAACGGTCATGTTTTTGGACTGCGCGAGGAAGCCGGTGACAACCCACGCATGCACAGGGAGAACATTTAAACTCCATGCAGAAAGACCCCTGGCTGGGAGTCGAACCCAGTGCTACCAACTGCGCCACCGTGCAGCCCTTAAGTGTAAGATTATGCAACTTATAAAAGATCAACTTATTTTAGGGCATTTAGGACGCTTTTGGTAGAAACAGTACTGTAAAAACTTTATGTTTATAGAGACCTACCAAAGAGCGGATTGACACCCGTGGATGTCTGTCTGCCTCCTCCTTTTCCTTCCTCATTTCTTCCAGATCAGAAGCAGGATCATAGGCCCCCTTTAGACGATGCAGACCTGCAAAGAGGTGCAGGATGAAAACACCCAGGGGCGAAAACCAGCATAAATGATTTTTATGCAATAACAGGAAACATTGTTAAAATATTTGACCTAAATAAAGGTCGCTATTTCATATTTCTCCACTATGAGTAAAATGTTTCAAATACATTTCCTATGCACTGATGGTAAGGGGTGTATTAAGAAGTTTGGAGAATTTACCTATTCTCTGGCTATGAACACATTCCAGCAGAACCATTATCAATGCATGGACTTCTGTTGTTTTTGTTTTTTTGCCATTTTGTATTTTTGCATTTAAGAAACTGTTGAATGAAATTTAACAAATTTTTGCCAAATTTACCAGGCTGCCTCTAAATTTTTGTGCAAGGCTAACCAGCATCATACTGTAAATATCTTTAGAGGCGACTGTGGCTCAGTAGGAAGAGTAGTTGTCTTGCAATCAGAAGGTTGTGGGTTTGATTCCAGTTTCCTCCTGCCATATGTTGATGTGCCCCTGGGCAAGGCACTTAACCGCAAGTTGCCTATCAATCTGAGCATTAGTGAGTGTGACTGGGTGAATGTGTCTCTAGTGTAAAGGGCTTTGAGTGGTCTGTATAACTGGAAAGGCGATACATAAGTTCATTCCATTTACCATTTACATCCATGGAGGACAGATGAGAATGGGGACTGCCTTTCTTATCTTATATTGTGCAATTTAAAGTATTCACATAAGAGAAAACCAGAGACTAAAAACATCATTATTGTTCTTGTATATTTCAATTCTTACTTTTCCGGGCCTCCTGCTCCTTGCCCAGCAGGATGTAAAGGTAGCGCGGACTCTCAGGGCACAGCGGCAGCAAAAAGGACTGTAATATTGCAGGAGCTCCCGACAGACCGAGCAACACGTGCCACATTTCATCATTACCAAGAACAAAATCCAAACCTATAACCTGCACACAAACACATTTTATATTAGGGTACATTCTCTCTGTGTTCTTCAAGCACAGGTTATGCTCTGTACTGGTTTAGGTGCATCAGAGTACAACCTACCTGGCTGAGAAGGATGCCAATGACAATGGCCAACTGATGTAATGTTCCCAGAGCCCCTCTGTAAGCTTTAGGTGCAATCTCTCCAATATACATTGGCACCAATCCAGATGTCAACCCTGAAATGCACATTTTAACAAATTAAAGCATTTTGCTGCTAAAATATGAGAGTTGTAAAGTTAAGATAATTTCAGGTGCTTCAATGTACCACAGTAGAAGCCCATGATGGCACGCCCTGTGATGACCATTATGTGGGGCTTCCATATCCTAGAAAGACCCATCAACAGTCCAGCAGATACAGCCAGAACATTGATCATCAGCATGCCCTTCACTCTGCAAAACATACAAATGAATGATCATCCTCTTCATTGTTTTTAAGATTAGTGACAGTACTATTTTTTTTCTAGAAATCTCTAACCTTCCTCTAAAGTCTCCGATAAATCCCACCAGGAAGGAGGATATCATGCCGCCAATGGAGAAGATGGCCACCGACAGTGACCAGTACATGACCACGTCAGGATGAATTTGGTCCTCTGAGGAATCTTCTCCCTCGGTGCTGTTTTCCAATAGGGCTGACCTCTCGGACCACACACCCAGAGACATAGCATAATGCCTCTCAATGACCTGGGACATATAAAGACAATAAAGCTGCATTTAATCCATAGTACATACAGTATTGTTGAGGATAACCTGTAGTTTTGTTGCACAGTGTGAAAAAACTTACTTTATTCATTTTACCCTCTTTTAGTGTACTGTTGCTCCATGCCAATAAAATAAATATTCTATAAAGCAAATGAACAGTGACTTGCAAATGTATTTAAATCATTTAAACTGTTTCATTTTTCACCACATTACAAATCAAAACTTTCATGCTTTTTATTTGGGCTTCATTTTATTTTAGGGCTCCCTTTATTTAGCTCCATCAATATTCATTTAAATATACTGTATTTCGATGTAACCTGCCTTCCTATCCCTGCTAAAGAAAAGAATCCCAGTATGGAACCTTTCTGTGCCCTAATGCTTTTTGATAAACTTAAAATGCAATTCTTGGGGGGCTCCTTTAGCAATGGCTTTCTTCTTGCAACTCGTCCATAAAGGCTAGATCTGAGGAGTCAGTGCACAACTGTGGAGCTGTGGATCTCCAGCTCCTCCACAGCTACCGTGGGCTTTTTAGCAGCTTCTCTAGTTAATGCTTTCATGCCTGGCCTGTCATGTAAGTTGTATGGCCACGACTTTGTAAGTCAGCAGTCGTGCAATAAATTCGGTGAACCATGCAACACTCTCTTCCCATTTCACAATAATGCACTCCTTTGAGTTAGTGTATTACATAAAATCCCAATAAAACTCATAAAAGGTTGAGGTTGTAATGTGACATAACGTCTAATGTCAGAAGAGTGTGAATACATTGGCAAGGCACTGTATAGATCCAAGAAATATTAGGTTTACATTTTATTTTAGATGCTTGAGAAGACTGAGAAGAGTGCAATATTTGCACAGTCCGTTCTGAAGAACATTTTTGTCTTTGTAAAAACAATTATGTATCATCTCTGTCCTTGACACTTGTCTTTGCTAAAGAAGTGTTACAGACTATAAATATCAGACAACTAACTTATTTCAGGTATAACCAAAAAGGAGCTAAACATTGTCTCTAAGGGTTTTGTATTTATATGCAGCAGCACAGCAAATAATGATAAAGCACATTTTTCTTAAAGAGCAAATAGTGAGGGTGTAAAAACATAAGCAATTCCATGGCTCAGTGAAAGTGAAGAGGGTATGTTACCTTCTGGGGTGCATTGACGACTCCTAGACTATATCCAAACTGTAAGGACCCCAGAGCTGCTGTGAACACAGCTATAGCCAGTGTACCTGATAGTTGCTGCAAACCACAGACACACAGTTTAATGTCTACATCTACAGCAGCGAGCATATGAGAGTTTTTATAGCATAACTAGAAATTTAGGAAAAGCACTTCTTTTGCATTTATAAAATGCATAAAGAATGTAATTTTTATGAATTCTCGTACCTTTCCCGTCTCCATGATGGGTCCAGAGTGTTAGCCTGGAGGCTGGTAATGATCAATGAAATCAGCATGCCTGATCACACAGTGTCCACTCTCTAATCGACCAACCAACACACATACAGGCACACACAGGTTTATGCAAACATTCAAAGCATACATCAATCTTTTCCTATCTATGCTGTAAATGAGCTCTTATCATATTATTTCAGATACATTTGATGTGTGTATGTAAAATATTATGTTACAAAACACTGGTTTCAAGATATTCTGTGTGGTAACTACAAATAAAACTTAAGAGAAATATTGTACTAAATCACAGATTGCCCAAAGTCCCTTGGTGTAATATTCTCATCTTTTGGCAGCTAACCCTTTTCTATGCATATTCGTACGTGCATTAAATTAATCTACACTTATACATGTGCAAACATGCTCCAACTTGTACATGCTTGTCAGGTTGTTAATGATATACTAGACTGGACAAAGTCTGAGGGTCGAGGCTGATACTAACGTGCACACTTACAAAATTAAGAGAAAACGCTCACAAACAGGCAAACAGACTCCTGTTATGCTAGTCACTTTTATTTCTCTTTTCACCATCTCTTTAAAAAAAAAGAAACAAATCAATCCCAAAAACAGGACATTAGTAATGAGCTTTCAAAATAAGGAAAACACAAATTGAACAGTAAAGTTTACATTGGTTCTAGATTTGATAGAAGAGATTCCGGCATGATGACAATTAATACCTCGCTTACACTTGATTGGAAGCAAAGCGTGCACAACCAAGGGAAGACGGTGGTTTCTGTAGCTTGACACTTTTTTGCTAAAACATTAGCCTGCTCAGATCTGTGAACCTAATTTAGAGCTGCATGGAAGACAACATGTAAATGTAGTAAAAAGTGCTTTAAAATACAGCAACAAACATTTCACATGGGTAAAATAAAATTTTAAAAAGTGAATGTTAAATCTTATCTCTTTTGTTCACCCTATAGAAGAATTTAGTAGTGTTTGCAGGAGTAAAGTTACTATAAGACAGGTCTGGAACAAAATTAAAAGTTTTAGGCTTTTAAATTAAAAAATCTGCAACTGACCCAGTTTTGGAGTAACTATGCCATAATATAATGCATTGCAGCAGATCCTATAATTATTGCAGCAAATACACTCGGAGGAACATCTGCATTATCCTGCTCTTTAACATGGACATGTTAGTATGAACCGGTTTAAAAACATTTATGAGATGTTTGTTTTAAAATGTAAAGGAATCAGGCACAGTTTGTAAAAAATAAACATGTCGAAAAAGTCAGTGTATTGTTATAAGGATGTCCCCTGTTACATATCTTGTCTGCGTTTTGGGATGAAGGCTGTAAAATGTACGGTTTGGTAATACATAAAGAAGAAGTAAGTTACTTTGCACTGTGGCTTAACTGTCGCCGTTTTTGCCATACTTAAGAGTTTTGCCTGACCAACTTCGGCTGAATGTTTAATGCTCTGCAGACAAGGCATTGGGTTAACATTTTCTCAACTGTTGCAGCAGTGACGCAAATATGCAGTATGTATTGTGTCTTTAAGTCACAACACTCTGAGGCAGCCTGGTTTAGCTGCAGATCACATTGCATATGCGACAATATCATATACATAAAAAGACGACCGTGGGGAACTACTGACATAAACCCGCTTATCTTTATACGTCATTAAAACGCAAGACCAAGACGGGAGTATAACAGAATATTGTCCGAAAATGGTTACCTTTAATAAAACTTTTCTTGATTCAAGGTAAAAACAGGGAGTTAAAATCCTACTTTTGAGTAAATGTATTCCAGAAAATAACATACAACAGGAGATCCTCTGATTACTGCAGCAGTTCCACTGGGAGAACAATCTGTTTTCTTCAACATGGACATATTAGAATGAATTGGTTAAAAGAAAAAAAAATACATTTGTACCATACCTATGGGCTGCTAAATGTTTTTTGATAAAAAAGGTTTAGTGAACAAAATTAGACTTATATTTATTGATGCAAATCTGTCAGTGAAGACAAAATAATTATCAGCAATGTGTTACATTTACATAATAAAAATCTACCTCCCCCAAAACCACTATTGGAGGTAAAGAAGAAGAAAAACCCAGCAATAACAATAAAAGTAAAACAGCAGTTAAAATGTGATCAGTAATGCTTTTTTTGGCTTCTGTTTAAATAAAATTTTGCTTACATCATGCTAGGCACTGTACAAACATTTAGGAGCCAAAATCAATGAGCCAACCAGGGGCGGAGCATAATTTAAAAGGATCCCACAGTGATCAACAGTGAATGCTTTACACATGCACACAGAAGTTGGGACAATAGCTCAGATCCTGTTGAGGTCGAGTTCAGAACAAGCTGTTTATTAAAACGCACACATTGTTAAAGGGAAAAGAAACAAACCCCCAAAATCAACTTATTCCTGTATATTGCCTTCTTTAAATGCACACTGCTCAGACGCACAAACTCATAAACTTCATACTAGGAAGATAAAATAATATCTGTCCATGTAAACAAACTCAATGTTGCTTTGATCGCATTGGGTAAAAGAATAAAATACAGCCTCATATTGATTTCAATGTCTAGCTTTGATTCTGACTTGATTTAAAGGTTAGCATCAAGTCAAATACAAACAGATGTGCGCACACACATTGATTTCAGAGACACAGATGTGCTGTATGTTTGCTCCAACTTTAAGAAATCACTGATTCCAAAATGTTCATTGGAATGGGAAAAGAAATGAAAAGAATGACATCCCGTCATCGTTGCTTTAAGATTACAGTAAATATGATTCAGCACCTTAAGAGTTTAAAAAGTACAAAGAGGGAGAAGAAGTGGGGAGGAGGAGAAGAAGATATGAGAGAAGACGGCAAAATGGACCAGTGATTTTACTTTAAAGGGAGAAAGATATCACACTTGCATATTGTTACGACCCATTTCACAGCAGAGTGCACCGCTCGCTGCCTCCGACAGGAAAATGCGGTCAATCATGAAATCAGAAGTGAGTCTGTTCAGACCACATGGCGCTGCGAGGAAGTGGAGAAGGATGTAAATGAAAATTAAAAAGGTTGTCAGCTTGTTTTTCCAAAATTCAGACTAAATTTGTAGTCCTGTAATCACTTATGTCTTGCCATCGCTATTCTGACATCCTCAACTATCAAATTCCATCAGAGCTCTCCAGGAATGAGCTCACCCAAGGTGGATAAGAGGAAAATTGAAGACAAGGCAGTCAGATGATGAGAAATAGAATTGGCAGAAGGAGGCAGGTGTAAATAGGTAAACCCTAGAATGCAATGGTCCATTTGAGATGAAAAAAGACAACAGAGAGTTGCAAAGGAAGAAGAAAGAGAACATGTGGAAAGTCAGTCCAAGTCAGTTAAGTTGCAATGGCTTCTGCATGACCCAGATCAGTCTAGGATATTCAGTCTCTTCTGGAACTTTTTTTTTTCATACTACGCATTTGTCTCTAGAGCATAAAAAAAACAGAGTTCATTTGTGACAATCCGGGTCGTTCTGGTTTATTTAGTTTGATCAGACACAGCAGGTTGTAGGACTGGCCAACAGGAGAGCGAGGCAGAGCTGACGAGTAGACACATCACCAGTTCATCATTGAGTTTCTGTTGAGGGTCATGAAGAACACCTGGCTGCTACCTCCTGAACGTACAGACGCAAAGAACACCTGAAAAACAGTAAAGGAAAAAAATAAATACAAACATTTATGTGTTTTAGAGTACAATGCTTCTAAAAGAATTAGCACCATGTTAAGAGCGTTACAACAACAAACTTTAATATAATTTACTTGTCTTTTTTTTTTTTTTTGGTGATTGACCAACACAACATTTTTACTTATAAAATCATTAAAAGCTTCTCTGTCCCAACAGTATGAATCTACCTAAATCTACATAAAGTGAAGTAGGATTTCAATAAATGTTCTTACAAAATGTAACATGTGGAGTGAATATTTACTAAAAACTACAACAACCTATACTGTGTGGTAATTACCTTATCATTTCGCTCACACAGGAACTTAAGTCTCTGGGCTCTCTTGTGCATGAACACTCCATCCAGATGACCCGTCTCCACAGAGCGGATCTCTATGGCTTTCTCACCCCAGCCCATAATCTGATTAGAATGGATATAGGCTGGCAAAAGATGCAAAATGTTTTTAGTTCACTTAAATCATAACAAAATGGGAACCAAAATATATAACAGATCTCAATAAGATATTAGCACTACATGCAGATTTTTTCACAAAACAAATGTCCACAGTTTAAGCAATTCTATGAATCAAAAGTTCAAATGTCACAGAAAGATGTTTCAAGTCACATTCAAAATGTAAGTCTTTTTTGAAAGAGAGAGACTTTCTAAAGTAAAACAAAACAAAACAGTGGGTTCAATATTCTAAAGTTACCAGAAATATGGGATTCAAATGAACATGTGCAATGTCCCTAGCCGCCATATGAGGGCAGAAAAGTACAAGAAATAAACAGCATTTTCCTTCTTCAAAGCTGCACTCTCACTTTCACTCCACCCCTGCCCCTCTTTCTGTCAGACTTACATTTCTTGAAATGCCCAATACTGATTATCCAGTATTTATTTGTCCATTATTCTCTCCGTATCTGAGATTAGGTGGTAAAAGTTCCAGGAGTAAAACTAAAACATCCTTCTCCCAAATGATACTCTTCAGCTCAGTCAGAGGTATCTCAAGGTGTTCCCAGGCTGAAAGGAGCTCCTGGAACTGCTCCACGGTACCCTCCCACTGGCGTCTCCACGCAAAACCTCCATCCTCACATAATGCCCAGACCAATTCAGCTGACTCCTTTGAAATCATTTGTGAACAATCTATCAAGATACTTGAACTCTCCTACTTGAAGAAGACTGACTCCTGACTACGAAGCAGTCCACCCTTTTCCAGTTTTTTTATGATGTAATTTCCTGGAACTTTAACCTAATTTCTTGCCAAAGATGCACCAAGAAATCGCCTTGAGAGAGTAGTCAGTCACTTTTAAACTTTACCGACTGGTTGGAAACTCAAAAATCATATAATCTTTCAATAAGCAAACACACCGTATCTAAGTGCTAACACATACACTTTTCACAAAATTAAGAAGATGCAAAATTACTCATTTAGAGTGTTACTGTGTTTTCTACAAAGACTGTCTGTTGTTCATTTAGGCCCGTCTGTACAGCCTGCTACAACAAAGCTAGACTTCTGTGGTTGCTGGTTATTTTACTTGTTTGCATTTTGGAATGGATATTTGAACTCTATCACAAAATAAACCACCCACTTACTTTTGTGACAACATTTCTGATCTATTTAAGACACTAATACATACGCAAGGGCTACATACATAGGTTTTTGACGTGAAGCTGAAAAAATGTTTAACTGTAGATCTGGGGATCTAGTTTTTCATTTGTTTAAATGCAGATAATAGGTATACATGTAAATTTAAGGAACACACACCAACAGATGTAGGCATCTCTCCCCACTGTAGCACCACATCCTTGGTGATGCGACCGTAGGTGTTGACGTAAACCCCCTCGTCCTCATAACACAGCAGCATTTCCATTCCATCAGTCTTAGGAAGCACAACGATGGCATGGGGTGTCACCTGACTCTGGATCTAAGATAAAAACCATCAAAAATATTTCAGAGGATTTCAGCGAGTGTGGTGAGGTTGATCAAAATCAACTTGATATTAGTATACAACTGGCATTAATGCATCATTAATTTTCTTTGCCTACATTCTGTAATCTGGAAAAGAGGTGACAAGCTCACACAAGCTTCAGATGAAGAAAAGAAAATGTTAATTTTCAATTGAGTTTTCTCAGATCTTTAAAAGATTGTTCAGAATTTTTAGGTTAAGGTTCTGTTAAAAGGTTTTAGGTTATACCTGTTTTTTCATTTACTGGCTGAATTCATCAGACTCTATGGATAAAATATTACTGAGTATCTGTGTAAAAAGTATAGAAAAGAACACTGGCCCAAGCACTGGACCTGTGGTACTCCATAACTAACTGTGGTATATGCGTTAGTTATGGAGTACCACAGGGTTTAGTGGTCTTTTTTATGTTTTTAAATACAATTTAATTATTTATTTATGACTGTGGATGCATGTCGAAGTGCTGCTACTGGGTATTTAAATTTCCCCTTAGGGATGTGGAGAGAGAAATAGAGAGAGAGAGACTGACGTGTAAAAATGCTAAATGCAAATGTGATGATGTTTTAAAGGTTTATAAAAGGGAAGGCACTGCTATATCATTGTTCAGACTGGAGTTAAGGTAGTACAAGTCAGCTTTGATCCTGGCCCCTCTCAAACTACCCCTTAGCTTCATGCTAGAGGTCCAACTATTATGTTTTTATACTCAGTGGAGACCTCAAGAGACTTTACTGCTGGTAAATTCTAACCTCTAAACAGAACCCAACTTTCAATCCTAAATTTTCCACTTGGATACCTTATATCAAATCAGAAGATATGGAAAAAGTTACTTAACACAGAATGTTGGCAAAAGACTAAGGATGTAATTTTACTCTGCAGGAAATTATGAAATTAGATTTTTATCTTTTAAGATTAGCAATGCAACAAGAGGAGCAAAAACTTGTCTCAGCCCGTGACACTCGGCTTTTACACAAGAGCTCAATATGCAAATGACAAACTTCTGTTCAATAATCTGAATTTTTTGCCAATACGTCTGCTTCTTCTATCAACAGTAAGAAAGTAAAATTTGCCTTCAAGTGTCACAGTGTTATTTAATTAAAGATTGGTTTTATTTCTTACTGCATGGTAATCACTTAATAGGGCATAATTCAGAGAAATTGCAGTTTAACTGCAAAGCTAACATAATTAATTCTGAAACATGTAGATTATATGATTAAACTTGCTGAAATCTTTTTGCTTGGCAGTAAAACGATGTTTGAGAGCCTTGTGGTGTCCACCATGGGTGAGACAAATCTTTTCCAACACGTTAATTTATGACCAATTTTTGAATTACTAGCTACACTAGTGGACTGTGCGGGACATGGACACATGTGATGCTGTTATATAACATTCAATAGGGAACTTTTACTAAATATCTATTAGACTATAGGGAGCATGTCACCTTCATGTGTTTGGAACACTGGAGAAGAAGTTTGGCAGGGAACGAGAGAAAAGGGATACATTGAAAGATGGAAACAGTAAGAAGACCACGTGTATTGGGGGTAAATTTTTTGCCAAAATGAACACAGAGTTAAAACATCTCTTTTTAACATCCAACCATTTTTTTTCTTCCACTTATTCAAGATCAGGTTGCAGAGGTCCAGCAGAAAAATTAAGACATCTCCCTCAACTCATTCTGGGGGACCTCAAGGCATCTCCATGCCAAAACTGAAAACGTATTTGCCCCCTTAAATATTTATTCTGTTCTGGCTATTTAGACATACTTAAATGTGTATTAAAAAGTAAACCACAGCTTTTGAAGTAGAGTTCAATTTAACAAGCTGCACTCAAGCCTGATTAGCAGAGGTAGGACCAAGTCATTGTTTTGTTAGGTGCAAGATTGTCCCAAATCTTTTCACCCAAATCACAAGTCAAGTCCCAAATAAACACATGAAAATTCCAAGTTGAGTTCAAAGTTAAGACATTTAAGTGCATTGAAGTCCAAGTCCTAAACTTTAAATTCTGAGTCTTAAGCAAGTCATTTGACCAGATATCTCTCGTGATCACTGTATTAAAAATACGGAAACAGAAAGGGGGATAGGTGCGATATATACCTATATATATATATATTACACACACCACATATACACATATATACACATATATATATATAATAATATAAAAATATATATTATATTATTAAAATATATATATTATATAGGTTTATATATATATAGGTATAATACAATATAGGTAATTTACACTTACTATACATATATATATACCATATAATAATAAAATATACCAAAATACATTAATTACACATATAACAT